>NQII01006939.1:50943-105435 GCA_002778355.1 Clitarchus hookeri | reverse complement strand
CACGAAAATAGTTAACCAAAACACTCAAAATTTTCTTTGCACTCAAACATCCTGAATCCAAGAGACACAGAATGTATCAAAAATGAAGCCCAACCAAACCAAAAACTAAATGATGTCTGGCTATGACAGAAAGGACATTTTCATTGCAAATATGGCTGAAGTATTTTTAAATCTTATTCCTGACAGGACTCTGGGACTTAAAGGGGAGACCTACCATGCTGGCAAGAACAACAAAGAGAGACTGAGTGTGCTATTTTGTGCAAACAGTGACAGTACTAAAAAACTAACTGCTTGTGATCAGTAAATTTGTTTCAAGAACGTTAAACGCCCAGCACATACAGGAACACAAATTCGTAGATATAAACCTTATTTCAAATGTGGTTGAATTCTCTTGATTCTCGCATGGGTATGAAAAACAGAGACATTTTGCATTTCCTGGACAGATACCCTGCACACAATGTTGAAACGTTAAAGTAACATTTTCCCCTCCGAACTGTACCAGGAAGTTGCAGCCTATGCACCAAGGTGTCATAGTCCAAGTTAAGCACTATTAAAGGAACTTTTACGGCAAATGGACAATAGACACGGAAATTTTAAAATTTGGATATTTTTCAATTAAATTACAATACACCCATTTTGATGATTGGTTAAGCTATAATGCAGCAGATCTGATACGCAGCAGAACCAAAACTTTTGTACATCTGTACATATTGGTAATGCAACATGCAGCACCGTATACTAATCTGATAAGTGTAAAGTACTGCTTTGGATTCAAAATGATATGTTGGTATGTATGAAAATAACTTTTCCACTGGTAAGTTATTTAAGCGAGATGGAAATATGTTAACTAAAACTTTTGCTGCCCAACCAAATAAAAAAATGTGTAATGCACAATTTTAAACACACACACATTGCCATCTTGCGTAAATAACTTACCTGTGAAAAATGTCACATTTTCACCCTAGCCAATAAATTATTTTGAATCCAAACACTAGATTGTACATATAGAGCAAATGTAACTAGGGGGAACATAAAATTAGGTTCTACTTTAAATTTTCCCCACTCAATTTCAGAACATGAATACAAATTTGTCAACACTCTGTATCAGTCATTCTTACTTTTTTTTATTTAAGTGATTAATTTATATTAAACCATTTGTGTTATTTAGTTATATGCATTGTCAGGACCAAACACCGCCGGTTCATTGGTGTTGCTCAACAATATTGGAATATACTACTTATGGCGGATTTCCTTTCCTTAGGAAAGTGACTTTTGTAATCCCTATTCACAAAAAGGTGGACAAAACATGTTGTATAATGCTCCTTCTCCAAAGTTTTAAAAAGTTTCCACACAAAAACTAACTTATTGAAGTAACATGTATTCAGGAAAAATAAAACTAAAATTACTAATTTAGCAGAGTTCAAACGTTCCGTTTACAGAGAACAGATGCCAAGTTGACACAAACCACTCCCACCTTTCTAAAGCACTTCATACTATTAATCACAAAAACATTTACTCATCATGTTGTTAAGTTAAGTTATATTATATTAATTCAAAAATACATCTGACAGAAATTTTTCAGTAAAAATTCTAGACAAGTATTTCCCCTGCCACCCAACATCATTAAAGTTTCCCCAAGGTAGATTTCTACCACCTCTCTCTTTAATGTGATAAAAAAATACCAATCAAGCCATAACTTTAATATGATCTGGAAATTGGCAGAAAAATAAGCACTTTAAATACAAATTGATTATTGCAATTTTAAAGCAATAACCGGTGTCTCAATAAACATAACCCTAAATTTCAATAAAATGCATTAATTATATTTACTGGTAAAAAATAAGGTCTAAGTTAACAAGCCTATTTCTAAAACTGACTATGAATTATCTTGGGATCCTTTTAAACTTCAAATTACATTTTCATCATGAGACAGAAATTTAAGTACTTCAGTAACAAAACATTCATAAGTTATGCAGAATCAAATGGCGACAACTCTCAGTCTCTACTACTGTATCGATTGGTGTAGTACACATCCTAAATGGCTTTTGCCCGCTTTGACTATCTATCAAGTATGTAACCATTACTCATTCAACTTCCACACTAATATGCATGGATGTAATGGACAGCCAGCAAATAGCATATCTACATTTGTGCTTGTTATTTTTAGTACATATTAGTAATAGTTGTTGTTGGCCTCCTATTATTCAATTCGATATCAAATAAGGATGGAATAAAAGCAATCCCCACCATCCTACTTCCTTCGTGCCAAGTCCTANTCTAAAACTGACTATGAATTATCTTGGGATCCTTTTAAACTTCAAATTACATTTTCATCATGAGACAGAAATTTAAATACTTCAGTAACAAAACATTTAAGAATTAATAAGATTCATAAGTTATGCAGAATCAAATGGCGACAACTCTCAGTCTCTACTACTCTATCGATTGGTGTAGTACACATCCTAAATGGCTTTTGCCCGCTTTGACTATCTATCAAGTACGTAACCATTACTCATTCAACTTCCACACTAATATGCATGGATGTAATGGACAGCCAGCAAATAGCATATCTACATCTGTGCTTGTTATTTTAAGTACATATTAGTAATAGTCGTTGGCCTCCTGTTATTCAATTCGATATCAAATAAGGATGGAATAAAAGCAATCCCCACCATCCTACTTCCTTCGTGCCAAGTCCTAGGCTGTCTCTACGATAGTGAATTGGTCACCTTGGTCAAAGCTGCAATGGGCTCCAAGTTGCACTCAACACGCCAAACTTTACCATACATAATATTGTCCAATGACGTGTTAAAAGCACTCGTAGAGTGAATTTCAGCCATTACAATTGGTGGACAAAGTACGACAATGACACAATACTACTACACATACTGAATATTAAAATTATTTTCAGGTATTACATGTGCAAAATTAAAGGTATTTAAGAACTAATACAGAATACAGTCAACTTCCGTTTTACCAAGTGGCGGCTTAACGGTGAAGCCACCAGTTCAAAGTCAAGCTGGGGCCAGTCGTATGCCATTAACAGAGAGCATACTTCAGTTTCTAGGCAGCATCGAGTGATGCGGTTCTGTTTTTGTTATTTTTAAGTGTTTGGGCAATATATTTAAACACATTTTTAAAGGTGAATAAATGTGAAACTTTGAAGTATTAGGAATTTTGGGAAAATGTTTGAGAGCACATATTCATTTAAGTATTTCACAATTAAAAGTAGCATCTACTCTTAAAAGGCAAGATCAGGTAGTTAAAAGTTTGTACACGCAAAGAAGCGTCTCATATCAGAATTCCATTTTTTTGTCAGCCAGTGTGTGACATGTCATAAATTAAATTAACATCATCTCATACACAAAATCATGTATCGGCTGATGCGCGAATGACAAAGAAAATTTCATGTTGGCTATTCTGACAGCCCGGTCTTTGCACAACAGACCCCGGAGAAACACGCGGGCAGGAAAACGTTCTTAGAGAAAATGTATGTGTGTTTCATTTAATGTTGTTACAAAACAGCTGTTGGTAGTGTAACTAACTTAACCTAGTTTTTGAATAACGTGTATGCGTTTCAAACCAAACGGAACTTAAACAGTTTGTGATAATTTAGTTTCGTTTGTAGCTAATGCTAATGTCACCACGTGTATGCTTCATATTAATTAAGGAGGCCACAGATCTGTCACAGAGTATTTTCAAAATATTTCTACATCAATTTGAGGCAATATATTTCAAACCAAAGTCGTTTTCAAACGGCACAAGATGAAATATTTTCTTAACGGACATGATAGATAACTATTGCGATATACACCTTTGGAGTAGCAACTGTGCTGCCATTATGATGTATTATTTCTGTTTGCTGGCAAGAAAACTGAAATTTTCTAACATTTTCATGTGAATAAACTTAACTTATGATTGTTGCAGAGATAAAAAATTCTACAGCAAAATAAATTATTTTTTCATTATCTATGCATTAGCAGATTGGCGGCATGTTCTGGTAGTCAGGTGGAAACCATATGGTGGCCGTTTCATTTACTGGTTACTTCTACAGGATTTGTAAAAAAAAATTTCTTATACAAAATAAATTATTTATAAATTAACTGCAGTACCTAATGCAACTGGATGACAATATATCACATCAACATAAATATTATTTGCCGCAAAAATGATACCATTGCAAAACGCATGGTTTTTCACCTCACACGAAAATATCTTAGGTTAAAAAAATTTTCTAGAGCTCGCGAAAAATTTAAAACTCTAGGAATTTGTTCATACCTATATTTGTATTTTACAAGTGAAAAATTAGTCATTTCATGGGGGTGCGACTTCTGAAGCAAGCCACACACACCGGCCAACAGATGGCAGCACAGTCACCTATTTCGCTAGTGTATCACAAAACCATATCAACCACGTCCGTTTAAATGTCAATTTTTCATCTCGCATGGGCTTAAAACGAATTTGGTTTGAAATATATTGCATCAAATTAATGTATAAATATCTGAAAAATACTCTGCGACACGTGTGTGGCCTCTTCAAGTAACATGAAGCATGCATGTGGCAACGTTTGCAGTAGCTACAAGCTATGAAGATAAGACTAAGGAAGCTTAACGATCACATACAGTTTAAGTTCCACTTCGTTATTAAACACCTACACATTATTCTAGAATGAAGTTTAATTTGTTACACTGATAACAACTGTNTAAGTTCCACTTCGTTATTAAACACCTACACATTATTCTAGAATGAAGTTTAATTTGTTACACTGATAACAACTGTATTGTAACAAACTAAAATACATAAAAATTTTTCTACAAACTCCTTCCTGCCTACCTATTTATCTTATGTCTGTTGTGCAACAGTAGGCTGTCAATAGCCAATAATCTCTTTTAACTGTTCATGCATCAACTGATGACAGCATTTTGTGTACGGGTTAATTTCATTTATGACATGTTGCCACAGACTGTCAAAAAATTAAATTCTTATATGACTACATTATTTGTTTCCATAACCTATGTGTAGAGTATGTAAAGTAAACATATTATTTTGCTCATTGCTTTAACCACAAATATTGGTTATTCATGAATCCTTAGCGAATCATTATCCTGGAAAATAAAGAGTTTACTGTAATTGTAAATCAAGTTGTCAAGCCCAATTAAGAGAAAAATATTCTCGCACATTGAGGGGAGAAAAAGGCAGGGGGAGGCCAAATATGAGACTAGAATCACCAAATCCGCAAAGATTTACAGGTTTAATAAAACCCTGAACTTAATTGGTAACCAACTCTACAGTGAGCAGTAGCGATAACTAGATAAACAATAAAAGCACAACTTCGTAAACAATATGGAAAAAATTGACTCCTGAAATTATTTACAATTTTGATTTACTCTGAGCTGTAAGGAAAATTTTTTTGTTCTCTTTGACTAGTAACCAACATTGACATATATTTAATTTAGTATAACATCCCTGACCCTGTTGAAAATAACATTTATAAAGACTGGTCATGGTAAAGTGAGCATTTTTGACGCACTAGTTACTTTTTCCTTTTAGCTATTTACCCTTTAACTAAATTTAAAATAAATATTGCCACCTAAGTAATAAACACACAGTGTGTATATTCCACCCCACTCAGAAGTTAATGTCTAAGGCTAAGATAACATATATTAACTATTATTGCAAATGAGAGAGCTTTCAAAAAGTGCTCACTTTACCGTGAATAGCCTCATGTTCCCTATACCAAACACAGCTCCTGGCATTAAATGGAAATCACTATCTCTGCAATATGACCTTAACTGGGCAAGAAGGATGAATGGATTGCACACACTATTTAGTATGCTAGTTTTACACAAAAGGCAAACCTGATAGTTAAAATAAGTAGCTGAAAATGCAACTATCAAATTCCCACTTTCCTGCAGACATTTTAAAGTTTAAAACCACGATGCAAGCTTCTTTTACCATGAAAACTCTCACAAACACTAAATTTTACAATTTTCCATTTGTTATACAGCATTGTGCCTCATTTACTTCGCACACGTGCGGATAACAAAACTATTTGCATGGTGACATCACGTTGTTGACTAAAAAAAGGGAACGCAATTTTACGACTGTTGCATATACAATTCAATATATATCGAGCAGAATTGCTATGGCTCTCATGATTTGGTAAAAGCGGTGGAAATAAAATATAAAAAGACAACTGCATTGGAAGCAAATTTGTGTAACTTTCATATTGCCAAGAAAACAAAAACAAACAAGTTTCTGCCACTTCATTTCAAAAACATTTTATGTAGAGTATTTTTATTTTATCAATAATAAAATATTTGCTAGTATTTTGTAGTTAGGTTGTGGATTTGTGTTGGAATGATGCTGAACTGAACGGGATTTAATTAAAATATTGTTATCTACAAATGGACAAAAGCTGTATGTGTGCAACGTTTCGTAAAACTCAAACATTAGTATTTGTTCTTCAGCAGTTTTAAATGTCTCAATGAAGTACCGGATTTATCACACAAAAATTACTGTGATGTGACAATTGTGTTACATGACAAGTGTGCTCTTGTAAGGTTGTCCTTTCATCACTATTGTTACACATTTCTGAATGTTTTCCACTTAAATATATACTGATTAAAAGAATGAATAACAAATTCCATTTAGTTTGCGTGAAATAGTTGTAAAAACAACATATGCACGTTCTAATAATAATGCNAGAATGAATAACAAATTCCATTTAGTTTGCGTGAAATAGTTGTAAAAACAACATATGCACGTTCTAATAATAATGCATGCATTTCAGCTATAAAATTAATTTGATGAAATGAAAATATTCTTGTGACGAAATGGTGAAATTTGAATGACTAAATCAGCTTATTTTATTTACCGTAAAAGCGGGGCCCGACACATTAGGAATAAGTAAGGACCGACAAGTACTGTTCTAGTTCTAGGATTATTATTCAACAAGCAACAGAGTCAAAACTAAAAAATTAAAGAGGTTAGCTTCCATTTCCCAAGCATAATCCCACAGATGAGCATTTGTCTTGCCATCAGTTACTTTATTATTCTACAATTAACTGGCTTTGATGATACTATTAGTGGTACAAGTGGGACAGGCTTGCTGTGTTGCATGTCAGTGGTGTGACGATGCAACTACCCGACTACTGCACAAATGCACTCTGGTTTACCTTGGACTCTTGGGAACAGTGTTACGACAGTTGTACAGTTTTCGCCCACTTATGTCAACTCCACCCCGTGAAACTACGTCTTCGCTGTCCTAACCAGGCCACGATTGGCTAACTCATTTGTTCATCATGCACTGCGCTGTCAGAGCTTTTCATGACAGGGCCTGTCATTATCAGAGCCAAGGACGAGGTTTGGATCCTCGCCTTAAGACAGGCTTTTACTCAGCCCTGGGTCCTACCAGGAGATGGCTGTTAGCTGAGGTGGGAGTTCAATATTATTTCAAGTTAAATTGATTTGAGTGGTTATGGGGGTTGAGAATGGCCACATTGGGCCTCAATTTGTTTCATTCTCGCCGGACAAGAGTTCCCAGTATCATTTGATTAAAGTTAAGTTTAAGGTTGAAGTGTACATGACTACAGTAAATTATTAATTGATGTTGGGTTTCGATANCATTTGATTAAAGTTAAGTTTAAGGTTGAAGTGTACATGACTACAGTAAATTATTAATTGATGTTGGGTTTCGATAAATAATTGATTAAGGTTAAGTTTAAGGTTGAAGTGTGCATGACTACAGTAAATTATTAATTGATGTTGGGTTTCGATAGATCTTTAAGTTAATTGTAAGCTCTTCTGGCTCATGCATCTCAGTCGTACGTTTGAATTTCATGTTGTTGCTTTTTTCTGGGTCAAGGTTTTGAAAATGTTCTTATCAGGCAGGGATTTTCCTAGTTTTAATGTGTTTCTGTGAACCAGTTCTTCAAACTATTTAATGAGTCACAACCGATTATGGTAGTTAAAATTATTTGCATCTTTGTTCTGGCGGTTACGAGTTTAAATCAGGGATGCAAATTATTTAAAAATAATAACTGGCCCTTGAAAAAATTTGATAGCCAACAACTTTTTTTCTAATAATTCAGTGATTACACTAATTCTGCATCAAAACCTTGGTGATAATACTGCATAACTATAGTTTTGATGTAAATATCAATAGAATTGGTATGAAAAAGTCAAAATTTTAAATTGTTTGTCTAATTAAAGAAATCAACTTATGATTATATGGTTGCCCACCAAAAATGTTGATCACTATGGATTTGCATACCCGGTTAAAATAGTTTTGTTTAAGTTAAATGAGGTATTTTGAGTTCATTACAATCAAAGGTTCCTAGTTAAATCACTAAAGATCTTAGCATAATTAATATGTTATATTTATTTTAACCTCTAATTTGTGGGAGTGATTATTTAATTTATTTAGATCTGGTGTTCCCTCCCACCTTGTGGTAGATGGTAACATTTCCAAGTCTTGTTTATTGTACCTATAAGCTGTTACAGGGGTCCTGTATTGGACCAGTTATATTTCTATTTCGATCCTATGCTCATTTCACGTGCCTCTCAAAAGCAGGTGCAGTCTTTCTTTGATGTTTGCCTATCATTAAGGTCGCACCTTAGTGATGTCACCAAGACCAGATATTGTGAACTGCAAACCTACAAATCTCGACAAACCTGCTTCCATAAATATGCCAGAGGATGCACTGACAAACTAGAATTTTTTTAAGACAGCTTTAGTACCGACAATTTATCAGAACTACTTGGCTGGGAGCAATATGCAGTGTAGCTGATTCTGTACAAACATTACTATAAACTACATGAACCTCATGTTTCCTTCTACACCATTTTACAGTTTCCCAAGTTTGATTTCCGGCAATCGAATTCTCCACGTGACTTGGCTTACCTCCACACGCCATGAAAGACAATGACAAACCATTGCAGAATCACTGTGCAAATTCACCTCAGAATAGCCACAGTATCCATCACAAACATTACCTTGCGAACACGTTTTGTATGAGAATGCTTGGACCATTACTTCTTGAAAATCACATTCGTCTGCCACCGATACAAAATAATTTATTTGCAGAATCATTCTAGTTTTCAGAAACCACCAAACTTAAAACTTGAGAACATAATAAACACTGGTGGAAAATGGAAAACTAACATCCGGACGCAATGGTCCCACACGACTGGAGGTTTTATTGAATAATTATACAGGTTGTACGCTGTATATGATAATGATCACAGGGTCGCACACCTACGGACAGAGGCTACAGTGTTTTGAACGTCGGTATCTTGTGTAGCCGCCTTTAGCGACGATGCAGTCCTGCAGTCTTGCGTAGAGATGATCAGAGAGGTGTCAAGTCATCTTGGGGAATAGTGTTATGACATGAGAAATGAGCACAAGCAATTGTTCCTCATCTATTGTTTTACAAGGAGGCTGATACTTAAGAGGAGCTAGTTGCTCCCAGCATGCAGTCCGCACGCACCATGATCTACGAGACATAACGTAATGCTTGTTAAATGATTCCTCCACGAGGAATTTAGGTACAGAAAGACCTCTTTGTTTACATTTGCCTGTACTTCACGTCAATTTTGCTCTAACCCACGACACATCAATACAGTGGAGTCCCACTAATCCAAACCTTAAAAAACCAAAAATCTTATTAATCCAAATGGGGGCCTGTGAGAAAAATGAGCATAAGCACAAAATCAAATTTCAATTTATTTTTGCATTGTAACAGCGATGAATAGCTACACATGCTCAATCTTGGCATAGTTCTTTCTCAAGCCACCAAGAGTGGCTTTATCTACGACAAATTCAACCATTTTGTTGCATTCTCATCTTTGCCTACACACCTTAAAAACTTCTAGTTTATCTGTAAGGATACACATAATATGCTTTTGGTTGCCAGTCATTTCTAAGCCACTAAAAACATAATTTACACTCGCGTAATATAACTCTGCACTTAAACAGGACGTCCACCGAAATTCCATTTCGGAATTCCCCGACTTTTCCCTGTTTTCAGGCAGAATCTTACCATTTTCCCATACCTATTTTCAGGGCCGAAACCTTCCAATACCATATTTTTCCACAGCGGTCAGAACAAATATGCTATCAACGAAGTTGTATTAAATTACAATGCAACATACCCAGCAAATAGGGAAATTTTAATTAGCCCACGGATATTTCTTGCAATACACGCTATTGACATCACAAGAGTGCCCATTACAATCACACAAATACTTTATTTTTCCAATATAGTCCCTATGTCTCTTGGTAAAGATGTATTATTACCCGTTCACAAACTTAAAAATTGAAACTTTAAAACACACATGCTCTCAATTACATTATCCTATATTGACACAACCAATTTTTTGCAGAATGATAATTATTTACATCTTCCGCGACCCAGGTGAAAATGCCCTTGACTTTTCTTCGTCACAAGAAATTCCCTGATTTTTCCCTGTGGGTGGACATCCTGTTAAAACAAATGTTTACAAGTGACCCAAAATGAACTGAAAGACAAACAGTACGTGAACATACGTAATAACTCGCCACTGGGGAAATAGTGCTCTCTGTCATTACCCGTCATCACTTTGTGATGTGCACAGTAGTACACACACTCGGGAACTTATAGGTTAAAAGAAATTTCATATTTATTATTTACAGCCTGCTTCTGTAGGAAGTATTCAGTTAATCTGAAATTTTGTAATCCAAAAATGCATTACAAGAAGCATTTCAGTTAATCTGAAAATGTGATAATCGGAACCAAGGCATCAACCCCAAATTAATTCTGATAAATGGGGCTCCACTGTACGTTGTCATCCTTTTTTGGAAATATTTACTTAGTCCATTGGAAGGTGTAAAAAAAAAAAAAATTAAAGAAAGAGGTTTTACTGCAGCTGATATTTTTCTCATACCACTCAGCTTTGTAACACATTCACTATATATGTGCCAGAGTTCTATTTAAATAACACACATTTGTAAAGTAGAACTACATATATCCAATAAAAAATTTTTAAGGTACATTCTTTACAGCACAATATCATTTCAAGCAACATCTGATAACATACACAAACCCTATAAAATAACTGACAAAAATATTAACAATAATTCACAAATCAAGAATTTTATACATACTGAAGTGATAAAATGTTAAGTATTTTCATATTTAACACCAAAAGACATAACCAACAAAATTTAAAAAAAAAATTTTATTTTTATATTCTCAAACCAATGTTTTGAAAAGGACTATAAATAATTCCTTTCTTATGTAAGTCTTCCAACACTCCAAAACAGCAAATTACAGTCCTATAGGTAAATTGCATATCAGATCACAGCGCACAGTTGTTACACACTTTTCACTCACAAATAAATAAGTAGTTATATAATTTGATATATTATTTTTCGGTTTTCCAGACCACATCCCTATCACAAAACACAACTTAGAAACTTTCAACATAATCATAAAATATAATCAGCAAACTGTGGAAAATGCCACAAAACATAATGAACACACAAAAAACCTTTCAGGAAAAACATTTTTTTTTTTTCCAGTTAACAAATATAAACAGGTAACAGAAGTTTCACAGATACAAGCACATGCTACATAAATACCTCACTTTTGTCAGAGCATAAGAAAAAAAACAGCTGGCTAAGGCAAAAAAGGAAGCAAATGTTATACAACTCACCAATAGAGGAATGGCTTTTCGAGCATCTATGTTTGTAACAACCAAAATTGTTTTTTTAAGTGATGAAAATGCTTACGTTGATCCTTGGGAACTAAGCCATGCACTCACCTTGTCAAATTCCTAACTGGAAGTTAAAATCTCCTCCAATGTTATTATACTGCAACAACAAAACAAAATGTTCCACTATTAAAATCACTACACACAATAATATACTAGTAGTCAAATTAAATTCATACTTAGCATTTACTGTACAAGCACTTTTCATCAATACAATTAGTGGTAGGTATTTACAAAACTAGTTTGTAGCAGGGCATTTCATTAGAGAATTAACAATATAGTTGTGATTTCCCACAATAGCAAGAACCAAACAGAAAACTACTTTTTGGTTTCTATTGCAGTGTGCATTTCAGTGTTGGTGCAAGTTAATAAATACAGTCACTGTCAGGATGGTTGTCTCAGTTTCTGGGCTGGAGCCAAGTATATTCTGTACCATATAAGAAGGCCACTTTTTGACAGCTCGGCGAAAGTAGCACCACTGTTTACATCTGACTACATATCCTTCAGACATCAGCTGGTCCGTCAAGTCGGGGCTGTATTTTTTATCAACACGCTGTCAGCTAATCCACTTCTCATTTCCGCCACGATCCAGCTCGGGCTTCCAACTCCTCCGCCTCGCGTCGAGGCCGCCGAACAGCTAACTTCCGTCTCGGCTGCGCTCTCAATTTAACTCATTCGTCGCTACACTGAAGCTACCTTTGTCAGCAATTTCTCGGGAGAGAATTGGGGAGTTCCCCTGTGTAACTCGGGCGTTTTTGTGCCCGATTCTGTGTCTTGTCAGTGGATTGTGCGCTCCAACCAGAGTGGAGGATGAAGGTGGTGTCGCGGAGATTGCTACGGACTAATTTCTGAGCTGTGGTCTGCACAATTCTGGTCGGGGGCACCCCCTGCTTCCTTCGTCGTGAGCCGCCTTACCTGCCATTTCTCTTGCCATGGCTTAAGGTTCTCCCCCGAGTCATTCGCCTCGGGACATTCCCTGTGTCATTCGAGCCTCGGTTCATCCCCGGGTTGAAAGTTTCGTGGTCAGCTGCCTGCCCTGGATATGTATTAATAAGATGGCAGGGTGTGGTAATGGCGCTATGCCTATTCTAGTATGCGACATGCGTCAGTACTGTGAACAAAACTTAGCTCAACATGTTTAGCGATTTTACATTCATGCTTTACTGTGTCCAATTCAAAATAATGTTCAATAGCCTCTGTTTTCGCACGATTGCATACAATGTAAAAACCTTATTGTTTACAGTGTCACAACCAGTAATTTTATCTTTGTTTACATTTTTACCTATTTCCGCAATCTGAGACCGTACAACAGCACCTAATTTTTGTTTCGTAAGTCTGGGTTATCTAATGAGTGGTTTTTTTACCAACCTTATCTTTTCCGACTCAACACCCCCCAGTTTTCTAGCCTAGTTACTAATGCTACAATTTTTTCTCACGCTTTTCTGCTTGTTGCCTAATTTTTTGTCCCAATTGCTTAATACTTTGTTGCATATCTAGAAGCATATTGTAGCTTTTGACTAATTATGCTAAGTTTCAAAAGAAAACATTACATCATCGGTAATAACTACTTGTTTGCACTCACTAAGAATAACAAATGTTAATAGTAGAGATGGGTGGTTTAACGTTGTAAATTATAGCTGTGTTTATTATATTTAGTTCTTGTTATTTTTATTGAGACCCCCCATCGCTCACGAACTCTGATACACCCTTGCAATTAGTAACAATATGAATGAATAAAACTTCATTTAAGATTTCAATAGAATAAAATTTATTTCTGTTTTCCCATGCTTTATTCACAGAATTTATCAAAATTCTTAATTTCTATTTTTTTCAACTCATAGTTGTAGTGCATTTAACATCCAAAAATTATGTTAATATTTGTTAAATATTTCAAAGTAATATAATGCCCTACTTGATATTCAATTTCACCCAAGTCACAGCAGGAAGGTAAGGAAAATTAAATTAATTGTTCCAAGGAGAAAATAGCCAAGATTTAGGCCTATGTGCTATGGAAGCATGACAAAAGGCAAATTTTTACGCAGCAATAAACAAGAGATTATAAAAAAGTTTGTGTTCAACAGTGATCAAATGATTATCAAACCTTGCTGATTAAATTCCAACTAAATCATGACAAATTGTTAGTATTTAAAATACATAATGCTGATGAAAAGTCTTCACTTTAGTCCTGTGCTAACAAATTTTATTTCAAAATTTTAGCTGGATATTTTATTCTGAAGAAACACTGAAGTTTGGGACAGACTGAATTGAATAGTACAGGGGTTCAATCCAACACCCAACATGAATCAAGGATTGTGCACCAGACAAGAGCTAGAGTTCCATAGGACATCTACTGCAGATGGCTAATGTGAACAGGACTTTTAAGTTTCGACACTACCCCCTCCCACACAAGCTATTAACGAACTAAGTACATTCAGAACTGTCAATAAGATCTATTTCAAGATTTCTAAACAAAAATTAAGAAGAAAACCAAATATTTTTATTTTAACAATCATGGCCTTGGAAACTTAGGGATAAGAATAGTACTTTGAAGTTAAATTTTGAACAAAGCATATTATTATATTCTCTCAAAAAACATTTAAATATTGGTATTTGCAGAGCTTGTATTATTATAATCAGTGTTTAGGAATATCACCAATGATAATAATAATCTATACCCGTAATAAGGCTACCGCCCGGTGACAAGCTCTCTAACACCTCCCCCCTACCCGACAAACTCTTCAACGCCCTTCCTGAACTTTGCAACCCCCCTCAGATACCAATTCCTCGCGCAACACATTCCACTCCCTCACAGACCTCACAAACATAGACTGCTTACCCCGCTCTGAAGCTTTTCACTGTTGTTTCCACCCCCTCTAAAAACCTCCTTACTTAGCTGGCAGCGTAAACTTCCCCACCCTCCCTCTCCATTCACCGCCCTGTACATCCTGACCAGCCTTTCAACTTTTCTCCTGTCCTTCAACGAGCTCCACCCCATTTCTTTAAGCATCACTGATGGCCTATAGTTCACTTCGTCCTCACCATCCTGCCCCTGTCTTCTCCACCTACCCTTCACCCATCTTACTACCCTTCTTTGCACCTTCTCTATCTCTCACACCTCCACGTACGGGTCCCATACTGCTGCCGCATATTCTAACATTGGCCGTACCACTGTGCCATATGCCTTCTCCTTCACCTCACCACCGACTTCCTTCAACACCCTTCCCAACATAACCAAAGCACTTCTTCTCTTTACAACCACACTCTGTACCTGTTTTTTCCATCTGAGGTCTCCCTGCATTACAATTCCTAGATACTTATATTCTGCTGCTTCTTCTATCTCTTGCTCCTCCCATATGTATGTGTACCTGCTTATTTCCCTTCTCCCTTGTAAACCTCACTACCTTAAGTTTCTTACATTTTTCTTCATTTTATTCTCCATGGTCAATAACCATATCCTGTAAACGTCTGCTTGCAAGTTTTCACCCCCTCCCACCACTGCATACAATCATCTGCAAACAATCTTATTTTTCCCCTAATCCCCAAACCCATGTCATTTACCATTATGGTAAACAACAGAGGGCCCAGCACGCTTCCCTGCGGCACCCCCGACGTAACCTCTCCTTCCACTGATATTGCCTCCCCCACTTTCACCCTCTGTCTTCGCCCCCTGAGAAAGTCCCCAATCCATTCCACTACCCACTTGTCCGGTATCAGCTCATCCACTTTCTTCATCTCAAAGTCCCATGGGGCACCTTATCAAAGTCTATGAAGCAGGCATCCACCTTCTTCCCCTCATCAACTGCCTGCACCAGATCTTCTAACAGCCCAGCCAGCTGTGTCTCACATAAGTATCCTTTTCTGAAACCATGTTGCGACTCCTCCAACCAATTCCTCTTGTTCATACATTCACCACATACTGAAACACCAGCCTCTCCCATTACATTTCCTGTACTCTAAGTGAAACTCACCGGTCTGTAGCTGCCAGGCCTCCCCCTATCCTCCCCCTGCTTGTGTATTGGGACCACCAACACATCCTTCCAATCTTGTGGCAACTTACCCTCTCGTAAGGACTTGCTAAACAACACCTCCAAATATTTCACTAACTCTCTCCCACCAAACTTAAGTGCTGCGTTCCCTATCATGTCTGGTCCCACTGCCTTACTGCTCAACNCATGTCTGGTCCCACTGCCTTACTGCTCAACCCCCTGATTACCATTGCTATATCACACTCCATCATCTTAAACTAACTAAACAACCCCCCAATCCCTATTAGCCTATCTATTCCAATCCTCCTTTGCCTCAAACACTTATAAGTACTGGCGTTGCAGTATCTCCAATTTTTCTTGGTCATTTGACGCAGTCCTGCCATCCCTACCTTTCAGCCGAGGGATCCCTTCCTCTCCTCCCCTTACCTTCTTAACACACCTAAACAATTTTCCCCATTCCTTTCCTTCTTCAACTATCTTCCCTAAAAATATATTCTTTGCATGTTTGATTGTCCTTTCAAGCTCCCTTCCCATTTGTTTCATCAATTCCTTAGCGCTCGTCATCCCTTCATTTCTCCACATAACACTTCCTCCTCATTTTTTTAATCTGCTGTCCATAATATGGTGGATCTCCCCCACACTGTAATCTTTTCATTGGCACAAATTTCTCTAACATTAACCTCTATTATTCCTCTAAATTCTTCCCATAATCCTTCCACACTTTCCTCCATAAATAATTTTTCAAACCAATACTCAGGAAGATTTCTGCCCCCCTCTTGTAACCTCTCCCATACTGCCACACCAACCTATCTGCCGTTTTCTCTTCCCTCATCCTACCAACCCCAATTTCCACAACAGGAATATCATGATCGCTTATACCATCCAATACTATTGCACCAACTACAGCATTCCCAGATCTGACCAACACCACATCCAGCACTAACCCAACACCCTCTTCATTCCACCTCGTAGGTGTTTCTACTACCTGGACCAAGACTCTGTTCACTAACTGCGCTGCCATTATCGGCATCATGCTGCCCATCCCTTCTGCACCCTCAATCCATCTCACACCTGGCATATTCAGATCCCCTTCTACAACACACTGCCTGTCCTTTAGTCTATCAATCCTCTCCTTGATTGTCTCAATTGCCTGCCATCCCTGTCCTGGTGGCCTATATACGCTGCCAGCAAAGTAATCCTCCTCCTACTACTACTACCCCCACTTAATTTCCATCACCTCAACATCTTTACTAATCCATTCTACTGANAGTAATCCTCCTCCTACTACTACTACCCCCACTTAATTTCCATCACCTCAACATCTTTACTAATCCATTCTACTGAACCTTTCAGCCCCTCCCTCACACACACCATTACTCCTCCTCCTCTCCCATCCCTGTCTCTTCTGAAGATGGTGAACTTATTCTGCTTACATTCAATGTCAAGCACTTTGTCATTCAGCCAAGTCTCCACAGCTACAAGTATATCTGCCCCATATCCTTCTACCGTACCCCAGAAGCCCTCCAGCTTGCTGTAAACACTCCTACAGTTCGCCACCATTAACTTCATGCTGCTTTACCCTTCTACTTTGCTTACCCTTTTTCTCCGCCCGTGGCCTCATCAGTGCTTACCTCTCCAGTTAACTCTACTTCGGTTATCTTGTCCCTCTGGGTGCTATTTAAACACTTGCTACTCAGCTCCTAGGGGAGCTGCTTCCCTGCAGAGCAGATCCCCTAGGATCCTCTTTCCCTGCTCTGTCAGGTGTACCTGGTCCCTTCCTACACTTTCCCAGCCTACCCATTTCCTACTACATATCTATAAATGTAGCCCCCAAAGCCCTACATACTCTCTCATAAACCTCACTCGCTGCCACTGCTTTCCTGTAAGTTATTCCCTTTCTAACCAGCACACCACTAACTACTGTCCTAGCTCTTGGGAACGTCTCCTGTACTTTACTAAGTAACCCCCTGAGGTCCCTCTCTACCTCTTGCCTAACCTCCTTTAGATGTAGGGCAAGGGGTAGATAAAAGTTAATCATTTGTCACTATAAATGAACATAGGCTAATTTATCATTTCATCTCACACAATCTAGCATTGAAACATAAACCTCTTTGAACACCCAATGAACTATACTTAAACATACCACACAGTAAATACTAAAAAAATAACTATGGTTGGATTTCATTTATTTCACACAAAGCTTTACCCAAGGTTTCCACTCTTTTGAGCTAAAATATTTCAAGCCCTTTCCACTCTTTTAAGCAAAAAAATTTCAAGCACTTTTTAAGGACTCTTTTCAAAACTTTCAAGGACCAAAAATTTGTGATGCCCTACAATAAATTCAAACACTGCAAAGAAAATTCATAAAAAACTTTAAAAACAAATAATATACCCTGAGATTTCAAAGTAGCTTCTCCAATGCTACCGATGTCCAAATTTTTAAAACAAAGTAAATTTATCGTCACGTGCTTTTGGTAACCATGAGGAATAATTATTGCGAGAAAGCCATACGTCACTGAACACACACATACGCCCTGGCATTTTCACGGGACATACTCGAATACTCAGAGAAATTAAATTCAATATACTTAACACTAACATGGCTGCAGCTCAAAAAAATGCCCAGACGGGATGGCAAATAACTATAAGTAGGTAGATAAGGAATGCCACCACAACTTAAGATGATAATCTAATACGGAACAAACTTGTATTACTGTATGCTCTCAAAAAATTGCACAATACTCTAATTTGCCATGAATAAATACCACATAAATAAACTATCAAAATTAAAGGATCTGACAATTTTTTCAAGCACTTGTAAAAGTCTATCAAGAGAGGAACTCCTGTTTACAGCTTTCAGTAATATTTGATCTCAAAGAGTCAAAATACATTCAACTAAAACTTTGTCAGTTTTGTTTTAGTTCCAATATACAGTTTCCCATTGAAGAATCACAGCATTTCAAGTTCTGTCAGGCTCTCAGACCAGCCAGCAATCCAATATCTGCAAAGCATTACCAACATTTTTTTAATGAAGAAAATTCACTTCTTATCCTAAAATCAGTGCTAATTTTTGGATGGAAAGAAGTACAACACTAACACCAAGTATGTAATATTTCTCCACCATTCTTCTTCCGAGTATTTTTTTTATTTACAAAACAAAATGTGACAACAGGCTTGAGGTGGCTAAAAATGTTAAGACTAAAGTACCAAAAAAATTCAATGAAAAAGTAGGCTGCAGTGAATAACACAAAGATGTGTGTGAAATTTTCTATAAAATAATGGAGTAATTATGAAGACTAGGGGTTTATCTGAAGGAAAGGTTTCTTCTGATTAACTATGCTATATTTGGCTTACACTAGGTCTCCCGAATACAAATTTGTGGTCGTGTTAAATAATGTTACACGATCAGTCCACAAAAACAATTTAATGTTCCCAAGTGACACACGTTATTTACATAAACTGCCATGGATCTTGTTGAAGGTATTTCCTTTTGAACTACATATGCTTAATGCGATGAAAGTATGTGTTAGTTCACCAAGGGGTTCGTCTGAGAAAAAAATTTTAGGGGCATAGTTGTAATTACTCTTATACAAGATGCTATTTTGTTACCCTTGACCCTGCAGCAGTGGCTAAGCAACATGAACAAAAGTGTGTCGCATTGGCATGGAAAATTTTTAGCTTGGGTAGCTTTTGGATTAATGTAGTGCTGAACATCATGAGAGAAGAATTGGAATATACAAATAGAGAGTGAATGCGGGAGAGCATCAGGTGATTCGCCAACTATGCAGAGGGTTGTTACCTGGATGCTTACCAATTTGCATATTGGGTCTGACAGAATTCACGTATCGGCTTTGGTTTCNGTGTTGTTGCGTTTGCTACTTGTATTTTCCTAATTTTACTGGGAGAAGAATCGGAATATACAAATAGAGAGTGAATGCGGGAGAGCATCAGGTGATTCGCCAACTATGCAGAGGGTTGTTACCTGGATGCTTACCAATTTGCATATTGGGTCTGACAGAATTCACGTATCGGCTTTGGTTTCCTGATGTAAGTATGCATATGCACTACTTCCTCCTCGTCGACAGGCCACAGAATTGCAATTTTGTTGCAAAAGTCTGTGTCACTTTGCTTCCCAAAGCACAAGCGTGTAAAGCTGCACTGATTTACTCGTTTCATATCCCCCCCTTAATTGTTACATACATGTTCACCCAGTATTTGGGTAAAATAAATAAAGCAGGTAAATTTGCCAAGCTCTCCAGGAAGCAGATTGGTGCAGATTTTTGCATAGCATCACACTTATACAAGCACTTTTTTATTTTTCAATTTTTTTCCTATGTTCTTTACATATTTTCCCCACAAATTCCCTGGTCTTCGTAGCCCTCCTCTATTGTGATTCTTATTTTGTATAGGAAACAAACTAATGTGGCCATATATTATACTTTAGTACTAATACGTGAAAGTGGGGGAGTCATTATTGGAGGAGGGAGAGGTTACGTCAGGGGTACANTCATTGGAGAAGGGAGAGGTTACGTCAGGGGTACAGTAGGGAAGCGTGCTGGGCACTTTGTTGTTTACCATTATGGTAAATAGGCCATCATGATGATGACAATGAAGGAAATGGGATGAAGCTCATTGAAGAACAGGAAGAAAGTTGTCAGGATGTATAGTGTGGTGAATGGAGAGGGAGGTATGCTGCCAGCTAAGGGGGTGTTTAGAAGGAGAGGAAACAACAGAGAGAAGATTGAGAGGGTATAGAGGAGAACGGAGGAGGGTAGGCCGTCCATGCTTGTGAGGTCGGTAAGGGAGTGGGATGTATTGCAAGAGGAATTGGTAACAGAGGGGGGTTTGAAAGTTTAGGAAGGGTGTTGAATAGTAGTTTATGGGGGAGAAGAATGAGCTTGCCACCAGGCAATACACAAATTGAGAGAGATTAGTATAGTAATATCAATACATATCACTTCTTTGTACTGTAAACCATTCGTTCCGACAAGACCCTAGTATTGATACCTACCAATAATGGCACCTAGTACCTACATAATTCTACAGATCCCGTACTTGGTAAGGAAACAGTTTTTATAAAAGTTGTCCAATCGAAACCATACGTTTCCAGCTTGTTTTATGAAGCTGTTTTGGCCCACATGTAAGACAGCCACAAAGATAAGATGGCCCCTTATTTTACCGAGGGCAGGATGAAAAAATTTCATTGTCATAGAATGTAAGACTGCTGCAGTGAAAGTAAAGTATTTTGCCACTGCAACTTTAACTCTTTCGCTGCAGGAAAAATTATTATCATTTTTAAAAGGGGGGAAAAATGTAGAATTTTTTTACATGTAATTTATTATTAATAACTTATTTCTTACACAAACTAATTACAAAGTATGCACAGGTTATTACACGTGCAGACTTTCATGTAGATTTATTGGTATGGTACTCCTCAAAGCAAGGAATAAGACAGTTGAGGATAAATTTGCATGTAAGTTATTTTAAACACAGAAAGAATGTACAGAGTATTTACATGGGCAGACTTTCCTGTAGTACTCCTCAAAGCAAGGCACAGGACTGAGTGGAGGATATTCGGGGCAATTTTTGCACATGTAGATGGTTTGCTTCCGTTAACAGTTTACCCTTCCTTTTTGATTGCATTTGGTAANTCGGGGCAATTTTTGCACATGTAGATGGTTTGCTTCCGTTAACAGTTTACCCTTCCTTTTTGATTGCATTTGGTAAAGCATTATGGAGCAAACAACGCAATTTGGCTTGTGGTTTTTGTCACCTTGTAGTCCAATAAAATGGCGTTCATTTTTCTGGTAAGTGGGAAAACATCAGCACAAATACTGCCTTTCTTTTTTGGTGGTGGTCAAGAATATTCTTCATAAGTCCCTCAATGATGCAGTTCCTATATTGTATTGCAGAAATTTTAGTCTCTCACATGTTGAAGGCAATTTTCCCATTCACGAATGCTGCTTCAACGTACTTTACGGTGTTATGTACTATGGTGAAGGTGTTTTTTGTGAAAGTAACAGTATGATGACAGTTGGTGAAAACGATCTCCACTATTCATGTTCCTGTTATACTCCAATACCATTTTTGGTTTAGAAACAATTCTGTACCCATTTTCAGTTTGTTTAGGTCTTGTTCTCACTTCAGTCAACTTATTGCAANTCGGGGCAATTTTTGCACATGTAGATGGTTTGCTTCCGTTAACAGTTTACCCTTCCTTTTTGATTGCATTTGGTAACACATTATGGAGCAAACAACGCAATTTGGCTTGTGGTTTTTGTCACCTTGTAGTCCAATAAAATGGTGTTCATTTTTCTGGTAAGTGGGAAAACATCAGCACAAATACTGCCTTTCTTTTTTGGTGGTGGTCAAGAATATTCTTCATAAGTCCCTCAATGATGCAGTTCCTATATTGTATTGCAGAAATTTTAGTCTCTAACATGTTGAAGGCAATTTTCCCATTCACGAATGCTGCTTCAACCATGAAATGCCACAATACATGATACCACTTCCTGTTTTTTGTGAAAGTAACAGTATGATGACAGTTGGTGAAAACAATCTCCACTATTCATGTTCCTGTTATACTCCAATACCATATTTGGTTTAGAAACAATTCTGTACCCATTTTCAGTTTGTTTAGGTCTTGTTCTCACTTCAGTCAACTTATTGCAANTTTTGGTTTAGAAACAATTCTGTACCCATTTTCAGTTTGTTTAGGTCTTGTTCTCACTTCAGTCAACTTATTGCAATGCACAGTTGACAACAGAGTAACTCGTCCATTATCTTGCCAAGAGCACACAATCATTCCCTCTGCTTTGTTCAGCCCAAATTATGACTTTTCACCTTTCTTCATTTGGAATGCCATGTCTGTTCGAACTGTCCCGCAACCTCCTATGTCAATTTATCTGAGGAACTGGAAAAGTGACGGGTTAGAAAAGAAATTGACACAATCGAGAAATCCCTGTGTGTGTTCAAACCCCAAAAGGAGTTTCCAAACCACTTGCTCACCTAACCCCAGGCTGTGATCAACGTTTAATTGTAGCCCATCTTTTCCGACAAACATTGAACCTCAACAAGAAACTTGTTTCAGTGTCACACCCCACTTTGTAGAAGGTTTTAACGCATGTATTGTTTGAACCATAGAAGACCTTTGAAGCGAAGCATGGTTTCATCAATAGATAAGCTTTGACCTGGTTCAAATTTATGAAAGTAAGTCTCTTTCATGAAGTCTATGATTGGGTGAATTTTGAAAAGAGGGCCATAACACTGATGCATTTTTGGAAGTTGCTTTCTATTGTCAGCGAAGTGCAGAAATGACCTGAGAATCTGGTATCTAACATGACACAATGTTTGAATGATTTGGGGTACCATTTATCCAGAATGTTTCACAGAAATATTGTTCTATTAATGTTTTGCGGCACAGACCCATAGAATTTTCTACAGCTGTCATTGTCTTTATGTCCTCAGAAGTAAACTCATTCCATTGATGGTACCTTGAACGAAGTGATAATTTCTCGGTTGTCAATTTTCCATAAAACTGGGAAGCATATACATTTGTTTGGTCTGCTTCTGTAGCAAAAATAAAACTGGGAAANTTGTCAATTTTCCATAAAACTGGGAAGCATATACATTTGTTTGGTCTGCTTCTGTAGCAAAAATAAAACTGGGAAAATTTTTGTAAAAACAGTCCACTGCTGTGTAATTTGAGGTTATGTTTTTGGTGAAGAAAGTAATGGAGATTTGTTACACCAGTCAAGTAAAATATTTATATTTTCACTGTCTGTGTTCAGCTAACTAGTCATTACTGTTCACCTAGTCATTACTATGGTAATTATCCAGTTATGGGGCTTTTCTGAAGGAAACGTCCAAGACCAACAAAAGTAGTATNCCTAGTCATTACTATGGTAATTATCCAGTTATGGGGCTTTTCTGAAGGAAACGTCCAAGACCAACAAAAGTAGTATTAATGGGTTCTGCACAGCTTACCTTGTTCAGATTTAAGAGGGGATCATGTTAAATTAAGTAGAAAGTATCAGATAAAATAGTTTAAAATACCAGTAATCAGTTGCTTTGTTTACTGCGGGCGCCATGATTCCTGCCGTCACCGTATTGGCTTCTGGGTTATTTACGTCAACATGATGCGTTGTGAATGGAAAATTTTGAGATACTTCAGTAGCCATTGCGCCTTTGCCGGCATTAGTTGTGTCGTCCTAATCCGGCGAATTTAAAACGGAGAAAACAAGAAAGAGTGCTTATGTGCGTTATATTAGCCTATTAACGAGTGCTTCAGCAGATAATTTTCAGATATGACGAGTGCTTCAGGTGTTATATTCGCGTATGTGGCATGTTAGTGGAACATGGTGTTTCGTCAAGTGCTGTAAGGTTGAATTGGCCTTTGACAGAGGAATTCTACCAGCCACCTAGGTGAGTTAATTAATATACTTTTGGTGTGTTTTACGGTTCCTTTAAATCCCTAAAATCCTAAATGTGTAGTTTTGTGTAAAACCCTCAAAACCTAGGTTAGTTTAAAACCTTCAAAATTGTAGGTGAATGTAAAACCCTACATTCATAGGTTAGTGTGAAACCCTACATTCATAGGTTAGTGTAAAACCCTACATTCATAGGTTAGTGTAAAACCCTAAAATCCTATGTTAGTTTAATACCCTACAATCCTAGGTTGGTTTAAAAATGTAAAATAGTGATTCACTGATTATGGGATTAGGTTGTTAGGTTAGGTGGGCACATATACCAAATTAGTCATACGTTAATGACCCTAGTATATTCGTGTTCTGCGTAATTAGTAGTGTGTAAATATACCACTTTTCGAGGTTTTTTTTTTTTTTTTACAGAAAAGTTCCTAAACTGGATATTTACACTCAAGTTTTCTGACACCACACTACAAGTTTTCTCATCTTCCGTACTGCGAAAACCAACTTCCGTTTTCAGATTAACTTACTTCTGAATCTAAATCAGTAAACAAAATATTGTAACATTCTTTTTGCGACAATCCTTTCCTACTACACGATGCCATTCTTGGTAAGAATAGCTCCCCAAAGATATTACACTCGCAGTATGTAAATACTGTAGTTTTATAGTCAAATATAGATGCAGAACGTTGAGGTATCAATTTTATAGATAGCAACCATTATTGGAAAACAATATGCCGTATGCACATCACAACTTCGGAGTCCACCCAATTCGACTAAAGTCGCATGCCGCAAGTAAGTGATAATTCTCTGCATTCGAGAATAGTTGAACATCACAGTTAAAGAGGTTAAGAGTGCTTAGTAGCTATATCTCTCACGTAATGAACCATGAAACGTTGTTCAATTTCCTCAGGATCCATTTTATGTAAATCAAAAATAAAATTACTACAGATGTAGATTTTACAAATAATAAAGTGCCAAAATGGTGGAAGCAACAGCTAAAGGAGAGCTATGATGCTACGAACACTCATGACGTTACATGACTTCGTTGTTTGCACCTATGGTTCCTACCAAATGAGAAAAATTACATGTGAATGTGTTAAAATTTTATTTCACAGATTCTAACTGCTGACACCATTTGTTAAATAAACTTGCAGAATTAAAATATATGTAAAATTGCGCAATTTGAATAAAATTTCAATATCCTGCAGTTTTTACAAAATTAGAAAAAAATGGGGTAATTATCCAGTTTAATGACTTCTGTAAAAAAAAAATTCCCGGATAATAGTATATTTCCACTTTACTAATGACGCAGAATATGAATATACGAGGGGCATTCACTTATGACTAAATAGCCAGAGCTGTTGAAGCAACTGAGGAATGGCTGAAGGCTAATGTCTCTTTTATTTAGTTCTAAATCTGCCACCCCATCACCGCACCAAAATTTGTCAATTTTATTAAACAACTTTCTCCTTAATGCGATATCCAATTTGCGGTGTGAAAATTATAGCTCGTCCCATTACTCCACAGTAACTGAGGTAATTATGTTTGACCTGTATGAAATAAGCGAAGACATTAGTACAAACCTGTAAGATCCTAAAAATCAATTTTTCCTTTTAAAAACTTCACTGATAGGATGATGACAGAATCCGACCAGAGAACAAACATCAAGCAGGATTTCAAATGCTCTCAATCTGCAAGTATAAATTAAAACTGAAAAATAAGACCATAGATGTTGCGAAGTGGGGGAAGGGAAAAGCTTGGCTTGCTAGGTGAATGGAGAAGAACAAGGCGAAGATTGCGAGCAGACTTCCCTGGTGTCATAATTCCGAGAAAATTTTCCAGTGAGTAGCACATGCCTCATCCATATGTGCCACTGTGCCCGTATCCCTCAGTTACTTAGCAGCAACTGCCACACGCATCTTGACGGATCGATTCAATGGCCCAATGGCTATGCAAGATACAATTTTTTCATGGTTCTTTTGTAAAAGATATAGGAATTTTTACAATTAATATATTTTTTTCATATTTTGTTGACATAGTATTTCATGTTAAGCATAGTGGAATTTTATAAAATGTGGTGCTGGGAATTCATTGTTTTTTTTTTTTTGTAAGTATACTATCTCTGTTTTATGAAAGACAAAAGGAAATAGTAACACTGCTCAGGTCACAAATAATTTATTAGGTACTGTTTTAGGTTTCAACTTTGTTTCGTGTTTGTTATTGGAAGTCAACATGCGCAATAACGGAATTTTGTAATCAGTTTATATTGAAACGCAACACTGTGCAATGGTAGTGCAGTAATTATGCAGTTTAGGGGCTTTTCTGTAAAAAAAAAAAACGAAGTGGTATATTTCCACTCTACTAATTATGCAGAACACAAATATACTAGGATCATTAACGTATGACTAATTTCATAATATGTGCCCACCTAACCTAACAACGTAACTCCACGATGAGTGAATCACTATTTTACATTTTTAAACTAAACTAGGATTGTTGGGTTGAGTGAATCACTATTTTACATTTTTAAACTAAACTAGGATTGTTGGGTTTTAATCTAACCTAGGATTGTAGGGTGTTAATATAACCTAGGATTGCAGGGTTATACATTAACCTAGGATTTTAGGGATTTTTAGGCGCAATGGCTACTGACATGCTTAAAAATTGACCGTTAAAATGCTTGTAATGACATCAGTGGCCACTAGGTAGCATCGGATCAGCAATGCGCGGCCATTAATAATGGTTATTGACGTAAACAGACCGGCCAAACAGCTCGTACATTTCACAATTTTGTTAAATTTTTTTTAATATGTTCTATTTATTTTAACATGACCCCCTTCTAAATATGAACAAGGTAAGCTGTGCAGAACCCATTAATGCTACTTTTGTTGGTCAAGGACATTTCGTTCAGAAAAACCCCTAAACTGCATAATTACCGGTAGTGCTACGGTGTCCATTGTAATAACATTAATTGCAGAAGAGTTGGAGTTTGTATATGGTAACATGGACACCACAATGTGAAAGTGAAGAGGTCTTGAGAGCTGATGAGAGTGATTGTGGTGAGTATGAAGTAGCACTGGAAAAAAGGGGTGGGAAAACAAAAAATCCCCGAGAAAACAAGCCGACCAGCGGCATTGTCTGGCACGATTCCCACATACGAAAATCCTGACTTGACCCCGCCGGGGATTGAACCTGGTTCGTCTTGGTGGGAGAGCAGGCTAACCGCTCAGCCACTGTGACCCCAACACAACACTTGACTTTCTAGTCTTCCAGGCATACCGTTTTAGCTGAGTAGGGAAATGTGTGCTTCGGCAGAAAAGGCAGTCTGTAATTGTATAGAATAGTAGCTTTTCTGTAGGAAACACAATAGACCCACAAAAGTAACAAATGGATTCTACACAGCTTACCTTTATAGTATTGAGGACGGCATAATGGTAAAATAAGTAGAATGTACTACATAAAAAAGATAAAATACGAGTACTTCAACAGCTTTGTTTACGTCGGACGCCATGATGTTTGGTCCTGTAATGCTGTAGTAACGTAAGCAATTGCGAATCTCGCCATCACCTTATTGGCTGTGGATGTGTGGACGTCACCATATGTTAGTTGCAGTTTAGATGTAGGACAAAGCGGTACTTGGTGAGTGTTGTGTGTTGTTGCGCCAGCGAGTTCTGACGTCCGAATCCGACAGTGCAAAGGCTAAAAATGAAGGATGCAAGAANCGACAGTGCAAAGGCTAAAAATGAAGGATGCAAGAATGAGTTCTCCTGTGCGTGACAGTCGTCTATGTGGCATGTGTTACTTGGGCGTTTTAGTAGCTCATGGTGTTTTGTCCAGTAAGGTAAGGTGCAAGTGAACGACGGTAGTTTAATTGAACCCGCCGCCTACCTAGGTGAGTTAATTTATATACTTCCGGTATGTTTTGCTGTTACTTTAAGACCCTAGTATTCTAGATGAGAATAAAATTGTAGGTTAGATCAAAACCCTATAATCCTAGGTTAGATTAAAAATGTAAAATAGTGATTCACTCATAGTGGGGTTAGGTTAGGTGGGCACATATTACGAAATTGGGTGCACAAATGTTAAATTGATGTGTATTTTTAGTGATTTTGGCCCCGAGATTTTCCATTATCTTCATAGCCCTCCCCACTATCGTTTTTGTGGTTTGTATTCATAAGTTAATGCCCCTAGTAAATTCGTGTTCAGTGTAATTAGTAGAGTGGAAATATACCACTTTACGTAATTTTTTCTTTTATTTTCAGAAAAGCCTCTATTCTAAACCATTACCGTTTTCGGAAAAGTCGCTATTCTTTACAATTACCATGAAAATTTAAATTGTCGAAAAGAAAACCAAGGGCTTGTAAAATTGAACAAAGAATGTAAATAAAGGCTTCGGGACACAATGTGCAAGATAAGTTGTTCCCATAACAAACATTTATCAACACTTTCTACTTCTCTACAATCATGATGATGGAAAACAAATGCACATGCTATGCACATACATGAAACAACTACTAACCGGGAGCTAAGACAATTCCAATTACCGCATGCAAGCTATTTGTGAGCACCTTTTGAGGCCTTACTTGGTTGTCACAGTACGTAGGACAATCTTCATAACATCGCTTTATAAACTGTTACTTCATCCTGCGTATATCACGGCACTAAAATAATAAACTTTCACTACCAACAAATTATCGATTGCGAAATTCAACGTTATTTCCAAAATGGAAGCAAATGGTTGCTTCGTTTTCCAATGATTTTGCATGAGGAAAACGGAAGCTGGCACCGGTGGCGTGGCGCCAACTTTAAGATTCAATAATGTGAAAAACAAGAAAACTAAATGAGAAACTTAATCAAGTATCTTTATTTGATAACAGTTTATTTTATGTTTAGTTGAATGTGAAAATTATGTTAAATATATCATTTTAGAAATACTTAATATCACACATTTCATAGTTGGCAAACCACCTCTTTTCGTTGTGTTTTTGTATTGATGTTTGTGTACGTCGTGCAGGGTTGATAAATGATTGTAGAAAATAGAAATTGTTGTGGGTTGAATGAAGACGTGCCTATTGGTTTCGATATGAAAATGGAACGTGTGGAAAGAATATTAGCTATGATAAATGATGCGGTGGTCAATGCATACAACTGCGGTGAGCCTCTGTTCACAAATCACACAACCAGGTGAGTATTTATGAGATGTTAACCTCGTTTTTAGACACAATACAGCTATGAGTAGTTAGTTTTATAAGTGTTTATATGTTCCGGTGGATCGTTAGCCCACGTAAAAATATTTCTCGCCCATTTTTATCACCATCTCTCTTTAGCTGTGTAAACACAGTTGTTAGTAACACGTGTTGCTAACAATTGTTAATAACATTTTGAATAAGGTAATCCACTCGAAGTCGGTAAAGATCAAAGAATGTTGATAACATTTGTTAGCAACACATACTACCGCGCCGCTTCGATGTTATTGTCGATTAGCGGTTTCTGCAAACATTTTGAAACAGATCTTTGAAAAATCACCCCATGTACGATGTATCTGTTTGTTTCTTAAATATGTAATGTTTCTCCGGCGTTTTCTACTTCTGTTAACCTAAAAGTACCTATTGGTTAGTTGCATTGTATTTATACAATATATTATTTCATTTATAATTAATATGAATAAAAGAAAAGAGAAAATAAGTGTGTAATAAACAGTTCTTATGCAAAATATTATTACACTGAGGGTGCACGGTCGCTTTGGTGTAATTTTGTAGACTCCGTGAGGCGGAGGAATATCCTGAAAGTATAACTTTAGCAGGTCTTCAAAAAAGTTGGAAGTAACCTTTAATGGACTAAAGTAACATTTCCCCTTCACCCTGCCGCGGGCCACCACCACCACACGTTCCCCCCGCCTCAGTGTCTTCCTGTCAGTGCTTGTAGCATGGTGGTATTTGTAGTTCAGTGTAGTATGCAGTTTCCTTTCCATAAACTGTATGTATACATTATATATCAATGCTGAGTGAAGTGGAATGGTCTGAGGATCAAGTCATTAACCACCGTATTGAGCTGTTTCGCGAAAGCCTGTTCTTTGGGACCAAACTTATGCGCAACTCGAAGATAGAAATTTGAAGAATAATTAATGGAGTTCAATTGTCCACGAAATGCAGATAAGCCAGGAAGAAGTGCAGAATAAAATGAGGTTGAGGGCCAATACCAGAGACAGTCTAATAAAAGGAAAAGCGGCTCAGGAGTAGGGTAATTATCCAGAGTAGCGGCTTTTCTGTTAAAAAAATATAAAAAAACTGAAAAGTGGTGTATTTCCACTCTACTAATTATGCAGAACACGAATATACTAGGGGCATTAACGTCCAACTAATTTCGTAATATGTGCCCACCTAACCTAACAGAACTTAACCCCACGACGAGTGAATCACTATTTTACATTTTCTAACTAACCTAGAATTATAGGGTTTTTAACTAGCCTAGGGTTGTAGGGTGTTAATCTAACCTTGGATAGTAGGGTTTTTAACTAACATCGGATTTTAGGGTTTTAAACTACGCTAGGTTTTAGTCTAATCTAAGATTTTAGGGTTTTAAAGTAATAGTTAAACACACTGGAAGTCTACGAATCAACTCACCTAGGTAGGTGACCCATTCAACTGCTGTGCATCTTACCTTAATCGACAAAACACTACGATCTTCTAAAACATAAAGTAACACCCGTCACATAGGTGCATATTACGCACAGAAGCACTTGTTCTTGCACTCTCCGTTTTTAAATCACAAGCCTTTGCACAGCGGATTCGGACGTCGCAACAACACAACCGCACTGTCTCGCATCTCAACAGTAACTAAATTACGGTGATGACATCTACGACCCACAGCCAATAAGGTGATGGCAAATCATGGTGTTCAAAGTAAACAAAGCAGACGAACTGCTCGTACTTTTAACNACCCACAGCCAATAAGGTGATGGCAAATCATGGTGTTCAAAGTAAACAAAGCAGACGAACTGCTCGTACTTTTAACTGTTTTATTTCATACGTTCTACTTATTTTAACATTACGCCCTCCTGAATAATAAGGTAAGCTGTGCAGAACCCATTAATGCTATTTTTGTTGGTCTAGGGCGTCTCCTTCAGAAAAGCAGCTACTGTGGATAATTACCAAGCTTAATTACTTCATCTAATCTAATTGATTAATTTTATATCTGGGACGTGTATAATGGTGCCTAATTGCTTAAAAATAAAAAATGTCACATCTGGCAATGGTTAGTATGTATCAAAGTAGGCCTGTATACAATAGGGAATGTGGGAGAAAAATGCAGACCTAGTTCGGTAAATAGGCCTACAAATTTTAAAGGCACACAGTAAGAACAAGGCTCAAATATAAGAAAAGTTTATTAAAGACAACACATGAAAACCACTCTTAAGTGTAATGAACTATTGCAGTGTGTGTGAGAGAGATTTGACAGATGCTAGCGCCTTTCTCCTTGCAATCTGAAAACTAACTAGTTTGTGCGTTGCCGTAGAGAATATGTACTACAATGGATAGCCTTCGAAGCATAAAACAGGAGAAATGCATTCTTCCTTCCCTTCAGTGGTTTTTTTTTTTTTTTTTTTTTAACTTTAAGCCATGAAAAACAACCATCAGGAGGTGATTAACAAACTCTAAGTAAGTGTGGTGTATGAAGGAGAATCCCAAGAATTTTAGTTTTCCTTCATACTATATAATTCAGTGATTCTACAAAAACTGTTTATCTATAACCATATGGTGCTCCACTCGAAACTGTTATAAATCAGACTGCAGTTGTATCTGTAGCTCAAGCTCCTGTTCTGTTTTCACGTAAAAACATTTAAAACACAGTACATATATTTTAATTTTTCTCCCTTCTTACATCACCCCTCCCCTATAGCTATTTCANACCCACAGCCAATAAGGTGATGGCAAATCATGGTGTTCAAAGTAAACAAAGCAGACGAACTGCTCGTACTTTTAACGGTTTTATTTCATACGTTCTACTTATTTTAACATTACGCCCTCCTGAATAATAAGGTAAGCTGTGCAGAACCCATTAATGCTATTTTTGTTGGTCTAGGGCGTCTCCTTCAGAAAAGCAGCTACTGTGGATAATTACCAAGCTTAATTACTTCATCTAATCTAATTGATTAATTTTATATCTGGGACGTGTATAATGGTGCCTAATTGCTTAAAAATAAAAAATGTCACATCTGGCAATGGTTAGTATGTATCAAAGTAGGCCTGTATACAATAGGGAATGTGGGAGAAAAATGCAGACCTAGTTCGGTAAATAGGCCTACAAATTTTAAAGGCACACAGTAAGAACAAGGCTCAAATATAAGAAAAGTTTATTAAAGACAACACATGAAAACCACTCTTAAGTGTAATGAACTATTGCAGTGTGTGTGAGAGAGATTTGGCAGATGCTAGCGCCTTTCTCCTTGCAATCTGAAAACTAACTCGTTCGTGCGTTGCCGTAGAGAATATGTACTACAATGGATAGCCTTCGAAGCATAAAACAGGAGAAATGCATCCTTCCTTCCCTTCTGTGTTTTTTTTAACTTCAAGCCGTGAAAAACAACCATCAGGAGGTGATTAACAAACTCTAAGTAAGTGTGGTGTATGAAGGAGAATCCCAAGAATTTTAGTTTTCCTTCATACTACATAATTCAGTGATTCTACCAAAACTGTTTATCTATAACCATATGTTGCTCCACTCGAAACTGTTATAAATCAGACTGCAGTTGTATCTGTAGCTCAAGCTCCTGTTCTGTTTTCCCGTGAAAACATTTAAAACACAGTACATATATTTTAATTTTTCTCCCTTCTTACATCACCCCTCCCCTATAGCTATTTCANGAAAACATTTAAAACACAGTACATATATTTTAATTTTTCTCCCTTCTTACATCACCCCTCCCCTATAGCTATTTCAAACTAAGGAAAAATCCCCCGTAAATGTCTGTCCCCCAAAGCTAGGTTCTCTCTGTCCTCCATGAACCCTTAAAATGTCTATTTATACAGAATTTCTGGATTCTAGAAACATTTATTCCTTCGATCTCTTCTTATTGGTCTGTTCAAACTGCCGCCGTTCCCTGTGCCGAAAGTCGTCTGCTGGAGCGGGCGTAGGAGTCGTATGAGAGGGGATGGGCAATCGCCGCGCCACATGCCATCCCTTTGTATCAGTTCTTGTCCGACCCGCTTTGCAGCTATACGCGACCCTTGCTGCTCCAATGAGGGACCCATTCCATCACCAGGTATGGTAATTTTCGGCAATCATTCTTGACGGTTGAAAGTTTGTACGGGGAAATGTGACAACCCGTCACAGTACGTAGGAAGAAAAAACAACTAATTCCAAATTTGTAGCTTTTAAACGTCAAAACTAAGGTAAAAGATATATAGTACCCTTAATAAATTAAACCGAAATGACACAAGAGACAAGAGACTTCATACCCATTGTATGAATGCAACAAATAAAATGTGCTACAGACAACACTGCATTAACGTAACACATTTTAACTAGCGAAATTATTTATTTAATGAAATACTGGCGTACTTGTAAAGGAAAAAAATATTGAAATTACTGTGAGAATTAAAATAAAAATCAATCTAAAGTTAGATAAAATTAATTGGAACTGAGTTAGGCAAATTAAGACTTTTAAATAAATTTAACTATCACCTCTCTTTTGTAAGCCATAATAATAAATTTCAAATTATGTGGAAAAATAATTTATACTGAGGATTCTGGCTTGAGTAAGGTTTACCAAAGTCTCAGATTAATATGCTGGAAATTATTATACCTCGACTAGTGTGCATGATATAAATACAAGTTCTCAGACCTCTGGACAGTTCTGGGTAGGTGAAAATGGTAAAACTTCAAAATAAAATTATTAGTAATAAGTTTCAGAAAATAATTAACTCTTGATAAGAACCAGAAAATTCATTAATGAATGATGACAAGATAGTAACGTAAGCCTTTGGAAATACTCATCCTTCCGAAGTGGAGTCGGCAGCGTCGGTTGAATATGAACCACTCGAAATCTGAAAATCTGGCGTTTCACGGCTTTTGCTTCTCCACGCACATTCACAGAACTCTGAGGTGTCTCTCAACTCCTCTCCGAGGCTTACGCTGGCCACTCTCGGCAAAATCTAACAGAAAAATCGCCGGACAAAAATTACGATGGACTGCCTCCCATCATGTCTGGTTTGAGAGTCNTCGGCAAAATCTAACAGAAAAATCGCCGGACAAAAATTACGATGGACTGCCTCCCATCATGTCTGGTTTGAGAGTCGCGGGATTCGCAGCCTCGCATAATTATTTTTCTTATTTATAATCTTAATTTTAATGGTATTTGTATGCAAGCCATTAAATTTTAATAGTGATATAATTTTCAGTAATTTTTAACCTAAATATAGAAATTTTGATTTTAAAAAACTTTTTTTATCAACTAGTTTAATTTTTTGAATGTGGTTAATATTATTTTCAGGTTTGTATTAGTTTTATTTCATTTTCTTGCATTTTTTANTAGTTTAATTTTTTGAATGTGGTTAATATTATTTTCAGGTTTGTATTAGTTTTATTTCATTTTCTTGCATTTTTTATTTTCCTTTGATTTCAGTTTTTTTACCGGAAGTAGTAGTAGTATTACTTTTTTTTTATAAGCTGCTTAGCCGTGAAGTTGCCTGAAGAGAGGCTTCTGGGGGAGACCTTCAAATAGGGTGCACATGTAATTACACAGATATTTAAATCGTNAAGTTGCCTGAAGAGAGGCTTCTGGGGGAGACCTTCAAATAGGGTGCACATGTAATTACACAGATATTTAAATCGTTGAAATCCCCAGCACCATCATAATTCAGGGTGTGTAATTTTGGTTCCAGAAGTTGTGATGGACAGGATGCTGCACCACTTTTAAGAAGAGGGTGCATGTGTGTAGATATTAAATTTCTGAGTGGTTCCTATCAACACCTTGTAAGAAGCGCCACTTGGCGCCTGGCACCTTTGCAATTTAGTATTATGGTGTTTCTTTTACGAGTTACGCCATCCNTCGGCAAAATCTAACAGAAAAATCGCCGGACAAAAATTACGATGGACTGCCTCCCATCATGTCTGGTTTGAGAGTCCCGGGATTCACAGCCTCGCATAATTATTTTTCTTATTTATAATCTTAATTTTAATGGTATTTGTATGCAAGCCATTAAATTTTAATAGTGATATAATTTTCAGTAATTTTTAACCTAAATATAGAAATTTTGATTTTAAAAAACTTTTTTTATCAACCAGTTTAATTTTTTGAATGTGGTTAATATTATTTTCAGGTTTGTATTAGTTTTATTTCATTTTCTTGCATTTTTTATTTTCCTGTGATTTCAGTTTTTTTACCGGAAGTAGTAGTAGTATTACTTTTTTTTTATAAGCTGCTTAGCCGTGAAGTTGCCTGAAGAGAGGCTTCTGGGGGAGACCTTCAAATAGGGTGCACATGTAATTACACAGATATTTAAATCGTCGAAATCCCCAGCACCATCATAATTCCGGTTGTGTAATTTTGGTTCCAGAAGTTGTGATGGACAGGATGCTGCACCACTTTTAAGAAGAGGGTGCATGTGTGTAGATATTAAATTTCTGAGTGGTTCCTATCAACACCTCGTAAGAAGCGCCACTTGGCGCCTGGCACCTTTGCAATTTAGTATTATGGTGTTTCTTTTACGAGTTACGCCATCCNTGTAAGAAGCGCCACTTGGCGCCTGGCACCTTTGCAATTTAGTATTATGGTGTTTCTTTTACGAGTTACGCCATCCAGTTTTCCGGCCAGTGGGCCCAATAGCTAGTTAGAATTGTTTGGACACTTATAAGTCCAACTACAAAATTTTGATAAGTTTTTAGGGACTTTAATTTTGGAACTGTGGATTTATTAGTTTTGTGGAATTTTTAATTATTCATTTCGGAGCAGTGAAAACTTTAACTTTGTCCCCATCCCCGTCTCCAGTTACGTGAGCAACATCATTGATTAAGGTAACATGAATATTATTCTTTTTTAACATTTGAGAAGCAGCACGTCATATAATAATTTTTTTTTATTGGATCCTTTAACTAAATTTTGTAAAGATGGTGGTATTCCAAAGGAAGTAACTCCAATCTCTTGCTTAACAAATTTAGAATTTTTTGCATCTATAATATTTTTTTACTGGTTCTCGTTTCAGATCTGCATGATGAGTTTTGTAATTTTTTATTTTCTTAGTTTGGTAGATTTTTCTGTAAAAATAAACGCAGCAAACTCAAACATTGATTCTTTTACTGGTGTAGTTGCAGTCTGTAGTCATCTGATTTATTTGTCTTTGAAATGTTTGTGTTTTATTATTAGTGAGTGCCTTTGTCTTGGCAATGTCGGTACTATGTTCTAGTGAACATATGAGTGTTGTCGCTCATACATGTTTCTGGAAGGTGTGGTAAAAATTGTACACGTCCAAAAGACATAGAGATATGTCTCTCCCTCAAAAATACGCAGTCACACGAACTTCATCAACTACAAAACAAATCACGAGTAAGGTGCCTGTTGGCTACACTGACTACACCAGTAACAGAATCACTGTTTGAGTTTGCTGCATTTATTTACCTAAATAATTGCATAAAAGTCACAGATGTTCAAAAATTCTAAATTTTCAAGGATTAATTGGAGTCTTGTTACTTTGGATTTTATTGCTTGCAGGTACTTTAAAAAAATGTATTTAAAAGATTAAATTAAAGAAATGCAAAATTATTTGGGTGCTTCTTCTTAAGTTTCAAAAAAAATTTTAATGTTGCTTTATTAAGCAATGTTTCTCACGTAACTGATTAACCAAAGGTTAGAGGATAAAATAAAGTTAAAGTTCTTACTGCTCCAAAATGAATGATTTAAAATTCCACAAAACTTATAAATCTGAAAATTTAGTCTTCTCCCTCAAAATTAAAGTTCAGTCGAAATAAATTCAATTCACTTAAGAGTCTTCTCAGGGTTTCAATATTAGTGTACCGTCATTATTGCCAGTATGGACAGCATACGGACCTAAGGATCATATTCCACATTTTTTAAATTAGTCTCCAAAAACTTATCAAAATCTTGTAGTTGGACCTATTAGTGTCTGAAACAATCTAAAAGTAACTGCTATCTGTCCCTTCGGTCGTCAAAACTGGATGGAGTCACTCGTGGAAGGAATGGCGTCATACCAAAATGCAATGGTGCCAGGGGTCAAGTGGCACTTCTTCCAAGGTGTCAACAGGAACCACTGAAAAATTTAATATCTAAATGCCTATGCCCTCTTCTTGATCTTGACATGGCATCCTGTCCATTACTTTAACTTTTGGTACCGAAATTACTAGTGTGAAATATGATGGCGTCTGGGATTTCGACAATTCAAATCCCAGCATAATTAAATGTGACACGATTAAACCCGCCCCTTACGATGGCCAGACTTCTTGGCGGGAGTACCAACACCAGTTTTAAATAGTCACCACTCTGAGTGGCTGGTCAGCCGAACAGCAGGCATACTAGCTCGCTGCTGTACTGAGAAGCCCCGCACTGAGTATACTACAATCTCTGCCAGAGCAACATCGACTGGAGTACCCTACACTGGTGTTGGCCTTGGAGCTACGTTTCGGCGACCGGTACCTGCGACATGCCCACCATGCCCAGCTGTGAAGTCGCATCCAGCAACCAGGGGAGCCACTGCAGGAACTATGGCAAGACATTGTGCGGCTGTCTCTGCTATCTCTGGAAGGGTGCTCCGAAGAGGCGTTTGACGACATTGCAGTCGACCTTCATCGATGCCATCACCGACACAGGGGTATGGCAAGCAATACATCTGGCTGCACCCCACAACATGCAAGACGCCCTGGTCCGAGCACTGGAGGTAGAGTCAGCAAGACAGGGGGTCGCACACAGACGTCCGGTACGGGCAGTGACGCTGTATGAAGACGACAAAGACAGAATTACGAAGACACTGGAGGAGTTGCAGACGACTATGAGGGACATTGCTTCCAGGGTCCGTGTTACAGAGCCTCACCGCCCCCCACACAAACAGGTGGAGTGCTGGTCATGTGGACAGCCGGGGCACCTGAGAGCCTACTGCCCACAGCAGCAGAAGCAGCAGCAGCAGCGGGAAAAGAGGCAGGTGAGAATATAGCTCATTTTAAAAACTTGTAAACACCAATATTAGGGGGCCAAGGTCGGTGACTGGAGGGAAGGCCCCAATGTTCTTACTTGTACGGTCGGTAAAACAGGATTGGGATGCAATACTGGTGGAGGGTAGTCTGAATGATGTTCCTTGCCTGATGGTCGTCGACACTGGGGCGGCCATAGCAGTAGTAAGACCAGACGTCCTCGGGCCTTCCCCCCAGCGATCGCCCAACAACAGTATAGAAAGTTGCTACTTGACTGCAGTAACAGGTGAGACCACACCAGTTAGAGGCAAGAGAAAAATGATCTTGAAGCTTGGTGACCTTAGCATAGAGCACGATGTTTACATAGCAGAAATAGAGGATGAATGTCTTTTGAGGCTTTATGTGCTACTTAGACAGCAGTGATGTATTGATGCTCGACTTGGTGTGCTATAGGTAGGCAGTACANTTTGAGGCTTTATGTGCTACTTAGACAGCAGTGATGTATTGATGCTCGACTTGGTGTGCTATAGGTAGGCAGTACAAAGTTGGTGGTGTTAACATGAAATTTTTTCTCCTCCTCAATTAGCTGCCCAGTGGTATGTGGTCAACCCATTGTGCTGCCCGCTTCTAGTGAAATTGTCATTACAGGCAGATATCAAGGAAAGTTTGTGAGCCAGCAGAGAGAAATGGCGTCCTGCCAGGTAAAGTCGTTGTAGCAATGACCTTGGTCTCTTCTAATTCTGACAGTTTTCCAGTTAGAATAATAAATTTGTCCCATAGTGCAATTCATCTTGAGGAGNTTCTGACAGTTTTCCAGTTAGAATAATAAATTTGTCCCATAGTGCAATTCATCTTGAGGAGGGGACAGTGATAAGTGTTTGCAAGCAGGTCACACAGGTACTGTACTTCCAAATGTTCCAGAAGATTCTAGAGTAAAACAAATGGAATACAATTTACCAGAAGTACTGAGNTTTGAGGCTTTATGTGCTACTTAGACAGCAGTGATGTATTGATGCTCGACTTGGTGTGCTATAGGTAGGCAGTACAGAGTTGGTGGTGTTAACATGAAATGTTTTCTCCTCCTCAATTAGCTGCCCAGTGGTATGTGGTCAACCCATTGTGCTGCCCGCTTCTAGTGAAATTGTCATTACAGGCAGATATCAAGGAAAGTTTGTGAGCCAGCAGAGAGAAATGGCGTCCTGCCAGGTAAAGTCGTTGTAGCAATGACTTTGGTCTCTTCTAATTCTGACAGTTTTCCAGTTAGAATAATAAATTTGTCCCATAGTGCAATTCATCTTGAGGAGGGGACAGTGATAAGTTTTTTTAAAAGCAGGTCGCAGAGGTACTGTACTTCCAAATGTTCCAGAAGATTCTAGAGTAAAACAAATGGAATACAATTTACCAGAAGTACTGAGGGAACTTCTTGCAAAAACGAAAAAAAAAATCTTACTTGGCGACAGGAGAAGGCTGTCTCTGAATTACTGCAGAGAAATAGGGATGCCTTCTCGTGTGGACCAAATGACCTTGGAAGGACTGATGTGACCTGCCACCACATGGATACAGGAGACGCCAGGCCCAAAAAGCAGCCACCAAGATGACTGCCACTAGCTTCACATGAGGCAGTTGAGGGAATTCTGAAGGAAATCAGGGAGTTTGATGTGATAGAACAGTCAGTTGTCGTTGAATGGATGAGTTTCAGCTATAGACGACTAGNAAAAATCTTACTTGGCGACAGGAGAAGGCTGTCTCTGAATTACTGCAGAGAAATAGGGATGCCTTCTCGTGTGGACGAAATGACCTTGGAAGGACTGATGTGACCTGCCACCACATGGATACAGGAGACGCCAGGCCCAAAAAGCAGCCACCAAGATGACTGCCACTAGCTTCACATGAGGCAGTTGAGGGAATTCTGCAGGAAATCAGGGAGTTTGATGTGATAGAACAGTCAGTTGTCGTTGAATGGATGAGTTTCAGCTATAGACGACTAGCAAGAAGAGAAGCGCGCGACGAGAGAAGTGACCAGCGGGAGAAAAATCTGCAACTGCGAACATCAGAGCAGTGAATAGTACGGCTGCAGGCTGGACTATTGGACTGGATGCATTAGTAAAAGACATTACAAGTGATGGCAACATATAGATTGTACGTGTGTTAATGATGAGTATGACTTTATTGACAATAAACAAACAGAGACATAAAGGATGTTAATTAGAGTTGAAATAGAGATTGAATATTGTGCTCACTGTGAAATATAGAAATAATAGTGGAAACATAATTTAATGCTGTATATAATAGCTGTGTGAATAAATTGAAAACCAAATTTAGTTCATTTATTTTTATTAACACCTCCATCCCTCACGAACTCAGATACGCCCCCCAGGTGTTTGTAACAATAATAATTTCACCTCTTATCACGTACAATGGGCGTGCCACACTAATGCCGAAATATTGTACAAATAATATTATGAGGCCCTATCGCTGAAAGTTTCTATAATCTTCAGAGAAGTGTTGATGTTTCACAGTCATTTGAGGTAACTTTGTGCCAATTAAGGGTAACTTTCTGTGATGTATTTTTGTATAAAATGAAGTCTGTAGAGAACCCCAACTTAATGTGTACTTTACTGTTAACAATTTTATTTATAATGAACACTGTAATGGGCAAGGAATCTTTGAGACTTCTTTTGAAACTAAATTAAAAAGATTGTACAAAGTGGTTCTAGCTGGTGCAAAGTTACCCAAAATGACTGTGCTTCATGATGTTAAAAAGTGGAAACTGGTTTGTTTAATCTATTTTCCCCTTTCCCTCTGTATTTTCAGTCTGTCATTGGAGAAAGAAGATGTGCTGAAAAAGGTAGAACAGAATATTTCCAACCCCATGAGCTTTAGAGGTTTTATCAAGCGAATGCAGACGTACAACATAGTGTGCTGGTACGCTCACCGAAGGCTGGCACTGCAGCTGGCGCGGAGGGGCTGGGAAAATGTTAAAGACTATGTTGTCAGATGTTGCTTTTGCACAGCAGAAATGGACCTCATTGCTCACAGTAAGTGGCGCATGCTTTTAGTTGTAAAAATGTGTGAAGTACGTTTAAAACACAGTAAACCTCCTGTTCACCCTTAAACCAGCTTGTTAACGTGTTGTGTTTTATTATTCATTACTGTATCATTTGTTACTAATAGACTGGCTATAAATGTTAGTCGGAGGAATGTTTTTCTCATGAAGGCACTATGTGTGCAAACTGCCAGTCAGTACCGTAGTGAGCTGGAATTTATATGTATATGTGCGCGTACATTGTGCGTGCGCGCATGCAAGCTATTATATTTACGCAAATATAGTACACTGTGTTATTCCAATTTTTACTTCCAAAAACATTAGGGTTGTTTTATTTTCACATAGTAAAAATTTTGGTGTTAAGGTTTTTGCTTATTAAGTAGTAACTAGTAATTAATGGTTAATTTTTTTTTTTTTTTAATAGATGTATGTTTTATTACAGTACAAGCCATTTAACAGAACCTTCAAAACAATGACAGNTCTTGGTGCTGAAGGGGGTGGGTTTGACCTGGCCCACCCTTCCCCAAGCCCCTCCCCATAGGTGAATGGATCTCTACATTGTGAGGTGGATGAGGGGATATTTGGCATTTGACCTGAACTGGCAATCCTCCCCTCCCCTCTTTCATTCCTGCTGGAGGGGTCTATGGCAGTGGGCTGTCACATGAGTTTTCTGGTCATCTTCCCTCTCTGTGTGGGCCGACGTGTGAAGAATGTTGTCGGCTGTGGTGCCTGACACTATAAATACCAGTGTAACCAGAGGGTTAGCAGTCTGTGATAGCCATCAGTCAAAGGGCAGCGAGCAGTGGGCGAAGAAGAGGTGGTGTACGAGTGTGTGTACAGTGACTACAAGAGAAGTCCAGCGGAGGGCAAGGTATCATGAGTAGAGTGTGGATGTGTATAGTAGCGCGTGGGGTGCTGAAGAACATTCTGGACAGGAAAGACTGGTGGTACTGAATGGACGAGTGATACAGACTTGATTGTAAATACTGGAAACTGCCTTATTAAGTATATAATTTTAATAGTATTTCAATAAGTGTTAAAAACTGTTTTTAAAAATCGCTTTTAAGTGTTTGATTTTGTTAATTTCTGTGAGTTGAGGGACGATTATGAAGATATTAGTTGTAAATAGTTTATGTAAGCCATTCACAGTTACTTCACGCTTTTCTGAAGCCCTGCTAAAGTTCTACTTTTGATTACCGATTATGTATCCTGCTACATGTAAACATGAACACTGCCATGTGACGTCTACGTTGTAACTGTCAAATGCTTTGTTTACTGTTTTCAGCTGTTCAAATAATTTTGTCAAATTTCAAAAACAATTTGTTACCAAAGTTCACAATTTAGGCCTGTAACCATATTTAGGTTAGTTTTATGACTTTTTAACAGTGTTTGTATTGACGATAGTTCTTACGGTTATTATTTTACATTGGTAACATATTTGTTATACACGACATAGCAAATTACATGTAATACATGTTAATATTTTGCTGTGTTTGTGTTTAACCCTGTTACAACTGCGCGGGAAAGAACCTCTTGTTATTGATATACGTTGGGTTGTTTCGTTAAAAAGATGGCCTCGGTCGGAATAAAAATTAAAACGAAGGATAGGCTNGTTATTGATATACGTTGGGTTGTTTCGTTAAAAAGATGGCCTCGGTCGGAATAAAAATTAAAACGAAGGATAGGCTTGTCCTACGAAAAGACACAGTAAATTCAAGCATACAGCTTGTGTCGCTTATTTTTTGTACATAGCGGTGACAAACTTAAAAGATAGTGGTGAACATGCACATAAATAGGNGTTATTGATATACGTTGGGTTGTTTCGTTAAAAAGATGGCCTCGGTCGGAATAAAAATTAAAACGAAGGATAGGCTAGTCCTACGAAAAGACACAGTAAATTCAAGCATGCAGCTTGTGTCGCTTATTTTTTGTACATAGCGGTGACAAACTTAAAAGATAGTGGTGAACATGCACATAAATAGGCCTACCGTAACTTTCATTCCGCTCATATTTCTATGTATTGTTACTTAATGTTTTCTAGATTTATTTCATTATTTATTAAAATTTATCTGGCTGAGCTTAGTATTTTGTTAGGATTGTGGCAAACAATCAAATCTAGAAATGTAAGCACGATACACAATTGTGTTTCAAACACTTAGGGCAAAGTTACAACGTTGTGAGAAATAAACAAATGTGACTTTCAAATAATTAATTCCATCATAAAAACAGTTCACGGTTAAAACTTATAAATTTCACACGTCCGATACACTCACACACACACAGGCCCAACGTAATGTAATGGCATCAATACTCTTTCACACACAGTGGTCATGACGCATATAATAGTATATTTATTCCTGCCGTGGAAAAACTAATTTATCACAATACCATAGCTTGCCTAGGTAGGTATAAAAACACGTGTACAAACTTGATGGTAATTTTTAAGTATTTTTTCACAAGAAGAGATATCAACGCTTCGTTCGGTAACACCCATATCATGTCGCCAGTCACCACTTCTGCCAACTTCGGATGAGTGGTGCGAAACTTCCCGAGAGAGAGAGAGAGAGAGAGAGAGAGAGCGACAAGCTCTTCTCCGCCTATTCAAGTTTCTCCCTTGCACAAAAAATCACCATGTCACTAGGGCCTACGCACTGTCATTTGCACTGATATTTTTAACTGTAACAATAAATTATGTTTCCTTCAGCCCTATCTAAAAAATTTCATATATCGACAGGCAACGTTTAATTTACAAAGAGCTTACCAAAAAGCCAGTTCAAAGCATTATTTTAACTGTGAACTATTTCTTACTAGCCGTTGCCAACACATCGCTACTCGTTTTTAATTTGTATTTAATATGAAATAAATATTACAAGTTGTAAAAGATACTAAGTGAAAGTTTCATATTTCACTAATACAATACTTTAAAAAGTTATTGAAAAAACAGGTTGACATGTTACGNTTTCACTAATACAATACTTTAAAAAGTTATTGAAAAAACAGGTTGACATGTTACGCCTAGGGTGATTTTTCAAAGGTTCGTTTCAAAACATCAGAAAAAATCGTAAATGAACTGTAGCCATTATTGTCAAGATGGTCGTTTTGGAGTTTTTTTGTTTACAAATAAATTACGAAATTAATATATCCTTTATTTAAGTAAGACCTTCATCCCATAAAAAAACCTGGCTATGCCCACTGACTTTGGAAAACTACAAAGATATAGTGAGTCAGACCAAATGTGTGTCATATGTTGTATCTACCTGGAGGACCCAGGGGTCTACCAAGTGTGACTGTTGGAGACATGTTTCTNTACGCACTGTCATTTGCACTGATATTTTTAACTGTAACAATAAATTATGTTTCCTTCAGCCCTATCTAAAAAATTTAATATATCGATAGGCAACGTTTAATTTACAAAGAGCTTACTAAAAAGCCAGTTTAAAGCAATATTTTAACTGTGAACTATTTCTTACTAGCCGTTGCCAACGCATCGCTACTCGTTTTTAATTTGTATTTAATATGAAATAAATATTACAAGTTGTAAAAGATACTAAGTGAAAGTTTCATATATTCACTAATACAATACTTTAAAGTATATAAGTTATTGAAAAAACAGGTTGACATGTTACGCCTAGGGTGATTTTTCAAAGGTTCGTTTCAAAACATCAGAAAAAATCGTAAATGGACTGTAGCCATTATTGTCAAGATGGTCGTTTTGGAGTTTTTTTGTTTACAAATAAATTACGAAATTAATATATCCTTTATTTAAGTAAGACCTTCATCCCGTAAAAAAACCTGGCTATGCCCACTGACTTTGGAAAACTACAAAGATATAGTGAGTCAGACGAAATGTGTGTCATATGTTGTATCTACCTGGAGGACCCAGGGGTCTACCAAGTGTGACTGTTGGAGGCATGTTTCTGAAAATGTTTTTACACAGGAAGCAAACCATGCTTAAAAATTCTCCCACGGTTAACTTTTGAATAAATCTGGTTAGATTGTAATTCTTAAATACTGAGCAAAATATTTTCATTCATACTCTCTTGTATTTGGAGAAATGAAATGATGATGGTGAAGAGTAGCAGTTGGGGTGTTGCAAACAGTTTCTCTTCTAGAATATNTTTTTTTTTTTTTTTTTTTTTTTTTACTAGAGGGCGAATTAATCTTCCGGGAGTGCATTACTTCTATGTAAATTTAATCCAGCAATGCTCTACAATAAGTAAAAATATAATTGTAGCTTTACAATTTATGTTGCATTAACAGCCATAAAAAATTGAGATAATGTGAGTTCCTCAATAACATGGATTCTCAGATTTAATCCAGACATGTCTTTTTCACCAATTAATGAACTTTTCTAATAAAATCCGTCGGGGCCCATACATTTGGGCCTGTCTCATCAACATAAAAAATTTGGTGAGATGAGTAATTTCCCTCGTTAACAATATTTTCAAAAGTTTTAATAAAATTTTGGCAGCTTCAGTATTCGCACTGGCAGATTCCCCTGTAAATTTTATGTTGTGCAGACCTGTCCTTGACTTAAACTTGTCAAACCAGCATTTGCTCGCTTTAAACTCTGGAGCATTAGCAGCTGACTCACCAAGCTGGTTTTTACAATCTTCATACAAACTGAGAGCATTGCCTTAAATTATTGCAAGGCTAATGGGGATATTTTCTGGTGTTGATCGTCCAACCACACTTTTTCAAAGACCGCTCCATCTTTTCCCTTGCTGCACCCCACCATTTTGAAATTATCGTAGAAGAAAAATTTTCCGAATTTATAACAGGTTTTTATGTTGTCTTTACTTTTTACAATGGAACACACAGTGGATCGGCTCAGGTTGAAAGACCGTCCTATAGCTGCAAATGATTTGCCAGTTTCCGATTGCGCAATAATTTCTCATTTTATTAGTACGCTATTTACAACATGTTTTCTTTGTTTCTTACACACTAAGTCTTCATTACTTTCGTTTTTACATTTCTTATACATTATGTAGTGAAATTATTACGTACGTGCACCAGTAAATAAGTAAACAAAAGAAAATTTTTAGAAACTTAACCCTCAAAGGAAACTAAACACCATAATAATAACAATGGAAGTTCTAAATAGGAACTACATTAATATGTAGAATCACCATAGTGTAGTAACACGTCAGACTACATACAACTGCATATGTACATTAATCTTGTTCAGTTATATCAAAAACATAGTTACATATATCGACACCAGAGGTCTCTATGTAGTTAGTATAAGTCAACTTTGCCGCAATATTATTTGCGAAGACAAAACCTACAGAATATAAATGATCCACGATGGCATGCGCGAGATGTGTTTTTTGGTTATGTACGAAAGTACGAAGCAAACACGCAAATGTCGAATTTTTTGGTGTAAGAAGACAATGTACGAAAGTCGAATGTCCGAAAGTAGAGGACTGCCTGTATCTTCCTTCCGCCAGAGTCTAGGTTGTGCCATGATTTCTATAAGCAGGGATCTTTAGAGATATATCACCAACAACCACAAGTTTTGTAGTTTTTACCGTAATGTCTGGTTTTGTGTTGTATTTATTGTGTGTTTTGTGTCTCTGGATGATGGGTTTTACAGCAGTGTTACTGTGTTCCTACAACAAAATAAGTAAGTGAAGTGAACAGATGGAAAAATACTGGTATAAATCCCACATCTTTTGTTGCCTCCAGTTTCCTCTCCAGAGGATGAGCTCTTGAAGTTCTTATCAAAGCGTCATGCATCATTCTGCCGTTGGCTGACCATCACAAGTCCTGAATTTTTCGCATGCGTGCCATACGTGCAGAGTTCCCAAGGCCTTAAAAACACGGTAACTGCAAATGCAACTCTGCTACTGGAATATGGAGAAGAGTTGCCGAAGATTCCGGAAATAGTACTGCACAAAATGGTAAGTGTCCTGATGTCTGCATATTTGTGCGCCTCTTGACTGTGGGTGTGCTGTGACCATGTTGATGTTCGTTAATACTTGAGAGTTTGTTAATGGTGTTACACTTTTAAAGTATATGTCTGATACGCCAGTGTTGTCCCATACTGAATGTTTAAACATTCACAGCTATGATGAATTTCAGGGACTCAAGAACAAGCAAGAATGTAGTATATCCATTGCTACATCACATATTTGCGCTATGAGTCCAAGATATTAATTAAAATTAAGCATCATATTTTTTAATTTTTTTTTTGTTTTATATTATTATTATGGCATATGGGAAAAACATTTTTTTGCATTTATTTGTTAGTAAGAATGTTTTTGTTATCCCGTTTTGAAGTGGAAGCACTATAGTAAAATTACATACTTGCAAAATTTGGTAACTTTAATGCCTTTTTTTGGCTAAATTTCTTTATCTCTGTTATTATCTAAGACTACCTGTATGAGGGATTCTGTAATATTTGATTTCAGTTGTGTGTACATAATTGGTGTAGACATTATTGGAGACAGACATGTTAATTCAGGGTTTTAAATTTTAATTTTTTATTTCTGCATCATTGGAATTGATTTAAAAACAGGAACCAATAAATCAGTGAAATTGCTGGGGAGTTTGGGAAGGAGGTTGGACATTATCTTAGATTAATATATTTTTTGCCATTACCGGTACTTACATTTGAGAAAAGATGTGACTGTTAGGGCATAGAACATTACTTAATTGTATTCTAGAGACAATTATTATTTGACTTGGATAAACCACTACAGTGGACATTCTGATACGTCTGCACCAATTGTTACCATCTTAATACCGTGGACAAATGTGTTTTTTGCATTACCGTACCAAAATCAAATGCACACATCGCTTCAAAACACTTCAACATGCAAAATATTTCTGTAATTTTTATAGTACTGTATGCAGTATGTGTTATTAAAATGAAGTGTTTATGTTGTTCGCCATAAGTGATTACATAGTTCATTTTTATTTATTCAGCGTAACATAGCAGACTTGTGTAGTTGATGTAAGCATTAAATGAAATTGCGTGGCAATTTTTATACTGACATGAGGTGGAAGGATACGCAAATGGAAGAAAGAAGAAACTACAAAGAGCTTTCAAAAGTGCTCACTGTACTGCAAACAGTCTGCGTATAGTGCAACAAGCTGGTTCCCTTTCCAAATTCCGCTCATTTTAGCGAAATCGCAAGTCTGTATGAAAGGCGCGGGTTGTCAACAATTGTTCACAGAATCGAGCCAAAAAAATTACGAAATCTGTTTCCAAGAAAAAATAAGCATATGTCTTCAACAAACAGTAAAATAAAAAAGTGATAGAATTCGTAATAACACAAGCAAAGTGAGAAGGCACACGAGCGAGAGAACACACAATAGCAGGACAAACACGTGAAGTAGTTGTGCACGGAAACATCGGGAGAGGCAGAGTCGATGGGTACAGGTTTGTGCTAATTCCAGTACAGTGCTAACCAAGAGAAACACTGTGTAGCAACCAATAAAGTGCAACAAATATATTTTTCAACCCATTGTACTTAAATTTTCAATTTTTTTTACCCGTTGTTTTTACTTTCCCCTCAAAAACGAGTCATTATAAAAATACGTGCAATAAATGGGGTCGATATAGAGAGGTTCTGCTGTACTTATTGTGTCACATAACTTTCCACTTTAATTATTAATCACCTAATAAAATACATTTAAAACATACTCTGTGATTTCTATGGATTTATTTTATCCAGAAGTAGTGATATAAATTGGTTTTGGTAGCATGTGTTTGTTCCTTGAATTTTTTTAAACTTTGGTTCTTACTTCCTGTATTGATGTATATAAATTCTGTTACATCTGCAAAGCTACCCCAGTGTACGCTGTTTCTAAATTATGTGAATCGCTATCAGCTACAGAAAATCACATCAACTCCCTTCAAATACTGTAACACTAAGTATGTCACTTTCTACTAAATAATTTTGAATTTAGGTTAATGTAAAAGTTTATAATTCAACTTTTAGTTTATTTGTTAGTACTAGTATGTTATATATTAAAACTACAGTATGAATATGATTGTTGAACATTGTACCTGTGTGTGTCCAACAGTGTTCACTCACATTTACATGTGTTACGGGATATTTTACTCACTCTCAGCCCTTGATGTCCACTCATAAATAACAAACAATTGGTCATAATTTAACTAAATGTGCTACGGACATACCTTGGTGTACGAGAAGTATGGTACCATCACAGCATGTGTTGGAAGTGGTCGCCATTAACATCCATGCATGCCTGCAAGCACCTTTCCGTGTTACAGAAGGTAACCACCAACGCATCAGGAGTTACAGTGCCAATTTACACGGAATGCCGTCTTGCAGTTCCGCGATAGTCTGTGGTTTGTTGTGATAGACCTTCCCTTTCGGTATGCCATGCTTTGGATAAAGTGCACTACACCCCAATTTTAACATATTCAATAGGCGTTTCATGCACATTGTTAGGATACTCCGTAGGCCAAAGCCTGGTATTCTGGGAATTAACAACGCCACTGAAGTGGAACATTGCTTCATCAGAGAACCGTGCATACTCGAGGATTCCTAGATGTGCATTGACAAACTGCTAGAACCAGTAACAATACTTTACTCTTTTTTGTTTGTTGGAACATTGTGATGTGATTTTTTGCACAGCTGTAATGCCATGCGCATCCAGCTTTGCTTTCTCGGAAGCTCGTTGACATGTGCTTGTGGAAACTTGAAACTCCCAGTTCCTGCGCTTCCGACAGTTTTGGACGTCCTCCTTCGTGCACATCCAACAATGTTCTCCTTGTTTCCAGTTTCTTCACCAAACTTTGAACGGACTACTTTGCAGGCAGTTTCCGGCCTCCAAACTGTGCAATAAATTTTTGCTGGCATGCCTTTATGCACTGCATTTTTCAGTATGTGCAGATGATAAACACATGGTGCTCCATTGAGTAAAGGTTCAATCTGAACAAACATGAACCCCCTTTCAGGTGCATCACAACAACAGGGATAAGAACTCAGACTGAATGCACACATCATCTGTATGGGTGGCATTTTACGGTTGAAATGTTCAGACGCATGTGCATGCCCATGCGAGTACCAGAGATACTGTGGTGCTATCTCCAATTACGTCATATGCATCTCGTGCGTCAAGGTATGTCCAGAGCACATTTTATTACATTTAGTTCAATATTTATGAGCAAACGTCAGGAGCCAAGAACTGGTGAAACATCTTGTACTACTTGCCTAAGTATTGCAGCTTGTTCTCGAGGTAGTCTGTGTCATTAGGTGNGCCCATGCAAGTACCAGAGATACTGTGGTGCTATCTCCAATTACGTCATATGCATCTCGTGCGTCAAGGTATGTCCATAGCACATTTTATTACATTTAGTTCAATATTTATGAGCAAACGTCAGGAGCCAAGAACTGGTGAAACATCTTGTACTACTTGCCTAAGTATTGCAGCTTGTTCTCGAGGTAGTCTGTGTCATTAGGTGTTTTTTTGTTCTTTTAGTGCCATAATAATGTGTGTTGTGCTCTGCTTATGTGGTTTATATGTTTTATTTCTTTTCAGAAACTGGAGCATGATACATTAGAACTGCTTATTTGTGGTCTGTTGAAAGATGTTCCTGTCAATGAAATTTCAATTTCTGCAGTAGCCCTCACGTTATGCGGTTGGAGCCCAGCTTCCACAAAGGGTATCCTCTGTTGTTGCTACTGTGATAGAAGAATTGCATTGAGGCACTGGATGTCTCTACAAGAGTTTGATGAGCAAAGACGTCTGCTGCTAAGTGACAATAACAACATGAAAATATGTTCCATATCGTATATGCAAAGCAGTTTTACTGCCAGTCGTGATGGAGAAGAAGAAGGCAGTGAGTCACCACTGAGTGATCAGAGTGTCATCACTGACTGCAGTGATGATGAAGAAGAAGTAGATGAAGAAAATGAAATGGAAGAGGATGAATATGAAATTTACGAAAAACTAGCTGAAGAACAAGATTGTGTTTCTAGAGATGATGATGATGAAATGGATGACGATGATGATGATGAACAAAGTTCTAAAATAAAAAATTGTCAGAATAAGGACAACAGAGAAAATAAGTATGAAAAGTTTGAAAACCATGATAGTGTTCAAGATGTAGAGATGGAAGAACAATATGATGTACTTAATGTAGAGGAGTTTGATGGGAATAATTTTAATGAGGCTGATGATGATGATGTGGATGAAGACACAGAAGGTGAAATGCTACCAAATGAAGATGGGCCATCTGATGAAGATGCTCCTGAAGTTGAAATCTCTGATGAAAGTATAATCAGTGATAATGAAGAATTAAAAAATGAGAAATCAAAACCTTTTAAGAATCCTCGCAAACATACCCCGTATCAGAGTAATGATAAAAACAAGGAGTACAGCAGCGTTTTTGAAAACCAGTATGATAGTTGTGCAAATGATGATGAGTTAGATAGTAGTGAAGATGATTTACTTGATGAAAATGAAGGTGAGGAGGAGGAGGAAGTAGAGGAGGAAGAGGAGGAGAATGAACGTGATGAAAGTGAAGAAATTGGTGAAGAGGAAGATGATGATGATGAAGAGGATGACGATGATGATGACGAAGATGATGATGATGACGAAGATGATGAGGATGATGAAATGCCAGAAGACAGTAAGGATCAAGAAAATTATTCTGTTAGCTTCATAAATTTAGCTGACTCTGATGAAGAAATACCACAGCCCAAAGAAAAAATACAATCTGTTCCAAGTTCTACTCCTGTAATGGTTTCAATAACAGATACTATTGAGAAAGAAAATGAAACGCCAAATGAAAATAAGCAAAATAGTTCTAAAAAATTATGTAATGAAAATGAAACCAAAATGGAAAATAACAATAATAATGATAATGTTAGTGAAAATTCTCAACTGCAGAAACATAGTTTCTCTGATAGTGGAATACCATTAGAGTGTGAAAACCAAGAAGAAAAATCCTCAGATTTGACGGTAGTAGAAACCACAGGAAGTATAAATTTGAAGACAGGAAAAACTACACAAAATAGTACATTTGAAGGAGAAAACTGCATGCAGCAAGAAAAGAGTACTCTTAAACGTAAAAGAGTTAATCATGAAGACAAAATTGATTCTCAGTTAAGCACAAAGAGAAAACACATTTCTCTAGATGAATCTGCTTATGAATCACAAGTGAACTTAAGTGGTAAGATTAGAAGAGATGGTGAATTGAAAGATAGTCAAGATGACGTGGAAATGGGAGAGAGTACGTGTAATGAAGGAACTAACAAAAATGTTGAAACGTTGCACAGCATAGCACACAGTGAAGATGGTAATGATTGCGAAGCAACAATAGCATGTAAAGACAGTGCGGTTGAAGAGGTAGTAGAATACGAGAAGAATCATTCAGAAGGCAGTAAATTAAATGACACCTGCAGCGTGCCAAAGACTGAATGTGAACTTGAAGTGAGTCGTCATGATGGTAATGCCAGCGTAGTAGTCGGAAAAGCTGAGACAGAGAGCATTAAACGAGACCCTCTTTCATCAGTTGGAGCGAGTGAAACACCAGAAGGTACACAGGATGTACGCATGCCATTGCCAGCAACACCCAAAAGCAAAGTTAACCCAGATGCCACACTAACCGAAAATGAGATTGCTACCTCTGAGCATGTCGCACACACAAGTCGGAAACAGACCGAGAGTGCTGGCAAGTTAACGGAAAGCAGCTCGACAAATATGCCAATATTGTTGCCCGAGGTACAGTCGGAAAGCGGCAGTACCACTTTTCGGGAACCAGGTTGTAGCTTGGAGGATGCGACGTGTAACATGCCTGTCCTGGTGCGGGAAGTCGGGTCGGCAAACGGTGATGCACGACAAGTGAAGGCAGTCGGCTCTGCTAAAGAAGATGAGCCCGTGGCATTGGCTGCTGCCCAAGTAGTGAAAGATGGTGGAGCATTGACAGCGCAGACGCTGGGAGAAGAGGAAAAGAAAGAAGTTGTCCAACTTGATGCATCACAACCACCAGGAGCTGAAGGTGTTGGGGATGTTCTGGTAGCTGTAGAAGTGGTGCAAAACACTTCAGAAGAGAAGTCCAAGGAAGACTTTGCACTTGTACATAATGAGAAAAACAGTAAGAGTGAAATTTTGACACAAGTAGGCGAATGTGTAAAAGACACTGCAATTTCTAATGTTACAGAAAATCAAATGAGAGATGAGGCAACCAGAAACATTGAAATTGTAAGTGAAGAAGTAGTGTGCGAATCTAAACCTTCTGAAGCGAATACTTGTACAGGGAAACCTAATACACAAGAAAGTGAAAATAATGACAAGTGTAGCAGTGATAAATTGGAGAGTGACAAGACTGGAGATTGCATAATAGAAGCGTGTGAATCAGGAACGGTCAGCGTACCCACGGAGCCAGAAGATGGTGCGGACCAAGAAGCTATGGAGGTGTGCGAAGCAGGGTCAGGGCAGCAGACTGCCAGCAGGGGAGTGAAGAGGAACCGAGAGTCGGACTCGGAGCAGTCTCCACCCGCTGCCAAGCGGCTGCATCAGTCCAAGGAGGTGCAGAAGCAGCCATCTCTTCTTGACCCCACATCAGAGCACAGGTTCTGGTGCCTGTGGGCCACATCCAAAGGCACAGCATCTTATAATCATAAGAGTGGTTGTGAAATTGTATTTCAAGAAATCTTGGAAAAGATTATACAACAAAGACAAGAACAGGAACACGTGGTGAGCTTACTTTCTGTAGTTCTCTGGTTATAATTTTTTCTTCATGGTAGAATTCTTTTGCATGCTTCAATTTTTATGATACTTTCCTATAAATATATTTTCCAAAAGTAATTTAACAATTTTTTTTGTGTGTAATAATAATTTCAGAAGTTTTTTAAAGTCTCAATATACACTAGTGGCAATGAATTTTAGAACATGCTGTAGGAATACACGTATCTGCCCAAAGGTATGCTTGCTGTTAACACATTCCTATAAACCATTGTAATGACGCAATATTCTTAATTTTTCGGGACACGGATGTAAAATTCTTTCGTGTGTATTTAGCTTTGGAAAGCTTCGTAATATTTTATCAGGTTTAAAGTTTATAATTAATTTTATAATAAACGAGCCGCGGTGGTTCGTTTCCCGTGATAGTTTGTTTATCGAGCAGACGTGTGCTTTTGAAGGTTATCGGACG
>NQII01006939.1:1378-49040 GCA_002778355.1 Clitarchus hookeri | reverse complement strand
GAGATAAGGGCCTGGCGAGCCACACACGCTCTCAACACGTTATCAAAATCGAAACTGCGTCGCAGGAACTAATACTGCGCCGTCAACATAAATGAACCCCTCTCGTACAACAAAAACTTGTTGACGTTGCCTGAAAAAAGCTAATTAATGTGACACATAACAAAAAACCAAAGTTCGAAACGAAACTGTAAAACGGACTCTTGATTAAAACGTAACCAGCAGACGTCCGCCCGATAACCTACAATAGCACACGTCTGCTCGATAAACAAACTACCACGGGAAACGAGCCACCGCGGCTTTAAACTTCAAACCCGATAAAATATTACGACGCTTTCCAAAGCTTCATACACCAAAAGAATTTTACACCCGTGTCCCGAAAAATTAAGAATATTGCGATTGCATCATTACACAGTCTTCGAGATTTGTGTGTCTGGTTTAACCTTTGGCCTCTTGACAGTTTTTCTGCAGTTTAGTATGTGGTGATGACAAACAACAGGGATATTAATGTGGACAATCCTGCTCCAGGAAATTCCTCAGCGCAACCTATTTGTCACAACATTTTTGTACCATTTACCAATAAAAAAAAATTTCCCTGGGTAAACCCCTCCGACACACATACGTAACTCTTGGTGTAGTCGTACGTGGACAGTCATGATCTAGAAGATAGGTGTATCGTAAAATTTGAATAGTTCTTATCAGAACTTATCTAAGACATGTTCTGTGAACTTTGTTTTTAATATGGATCCTTTGATTTCAGGACATAGCTGGAAAACTGCAGCGTACACAAGAGCAAATAATACCGTTGTGAATTATTTTTACAATTATTATTGTTATTCCAAATGTGAAGAGGATTTTCACTCTCCTAGGCATCCGTTATCATTCCAGGATAAGTGTTGCTGATGTAAAAGACTATGTTTATTTCTGTGTAACTTAGCACTTGAACTGTTGCATTATCTGCAATTTGATGACATCCAAAATCACAACCAGTGTTTTTAAGTATTCCAGAATATTTAATTGATGTGCGACTGCCCACTTTACCTTCCTTGTGTTTTGTTGTGTCTGAACATTTTTTTTTTTTATATTCTTTCCTGGTAAGATGATTTCGGAGGTTAAATCTTAATACCAAGAAGGATAAAAAGCAAATATTGCATAAGGGAATCATGTTTTTTTAATGATATGCCATGAAGACTGTTAATTTTTAAGATTAAGTTTGAAGATTTTCCCTGTGCTTGTCAGGTGAGTTTCTGGTAAATGTTTGTGGATATGATGTGCTTTGAATTACTGAAAATGTTTGCAGTATTACTCGAAGTTATATTTAGATAGCACTCTGATTGAGGTGGTTAGGGCTGATTTCTTAGATGGCTCTTCCAGTGTGTGAAGTGCTTTGAGGAATTGAGTCATTCCAGATCAAAGATGGACACAAGTTTCCAATGTGATTTTTCAATAATGGCAGTGTTTTGTTTCATATATTAGCAGTAGGTAGTTTTCAAAAATTTTATACCTAAATTTGTTTTACACTTTTATAATATTTGAATGAACTTATCAGTATTATTTTACTTTAAATGTATCATTTTTTGTTATTAAAAATCAAGATGTCTGTATTTATTGAGAATTCGGTTTTCTAGCTGTGATTGAAACATAGCAACAGGAGTTCATTTGTGAAGCTAATGCCTCTTTGGTCATTATCAAATGATGACTCTTTTACTAGTACTGTAATACAGTGTAAAAGTTAACAAGAAAAAGTAATGTTTGCAAAATTGTACAGGTAAAGGAATTAAAATGTATGACAAAAGAAGCTACTAGGTTTTAATCAAAATATTTTACATAACAATTAACGAAACAAAGTATAGNTTAAAATGTATGACAAAAGAAGCTACTAGGTTTTAATCAAAATATTTTACATAACAATTAACGAAACAAAGTATAGACTCGGCTATGCAATGCAAACAACAATGCAATTTCTTTACGACATTAATATCAGTAACGTGGGAATCTTTAAGAAAATACTAAAATACAACTGAATGAATGAATGAAGTTAAACTATTAATTTCCATCACTCACAATTTCTGCTGGTTGGTAAACCACGTATCATTAAGAGACGTTCAGCCATCACAGTGTTCACTGTTACCAAGAGTTTTTGTATACGTGGCATCACTTAAAGTTTTTCTGCTCCTTGTCAAGTTGTGCTACATCTTGCACTTCCTTCATTACGATTTTCAGAGTAATCTTCAAGTTCTATATCGTAGGAAGACTTGTCTTTTTTTTTTTGCTATTGACTGCTGCACCTGATTCCAATTTAAATGGGGCTTCACCCTGGGGATAAATGTGGAGAAGAGAGGTTTGGGCGGCTCTGAACATTGAGGTCTTGAGAGCAGATGAGGGTGAAGTGAGGTGAGTATGGAGCAGCACCAGAATGCAAGGGCAGGAGAAACGGGAGATCCCAGAGAAAACCCATCAACCTGCTGTATCGTCTAGTACGATTCTCACATGCGAAAATCTGCGAACAACCCCGCCTAGTGGAAGACGAGTAGTTTGACCTTTACACCACTGCGACCCCTGATTACATCCGGAGTTCATGCTCCGAATCCTACCTCCGTAATATATTTGATTGCATACAAGCTAGTTTTTCTGGGATCGAATCTCGGGTGAGGCATGTGTATTTGTAATCTTCTCAGTACTGTTGCGTGTGTTTCCGGTTACATCTCTAATGATGTTGCAATCAACAAGATGTCATGGCCTACCTACCATCTAAGCTTTTATGAACTTCAGTCAGATGTATTTTCACCCATATAGAGAAAAGTAGGCTCATTAGTTGTTTCAGTAACTTCTTGTTGAATCTTATAAACACACATAATCACCCAGTGCTTAGTAATCTGTAGGAAGTAACTTGACAGACTGATATGTGGTTGCTTTTGAATGGTATACTCGTGCGAGGTCCTTCAGTTTTGACATGCTTCTTTTATTAACCTTTTTTTAGGATGACTGACTTTTACTTACTTCAATAAGAACCCATCTTGCTTCCTTTTTATCTGGGAATGTGCAGATATAATCATAAAAATCTTAAATGTTTTTAACCGAGCACAATCTACATTGGAATCCTGATCTGCGGCTGTACGTGGGGTACGTATAGAAATAAGTGACACAAGAAACTACTTACAAATAGTAGTAATTTACTTGAAAATCAAAACACCAAAAAAAAATGTTTTAACACATTTTAAAATGGAAGACAGGTCAACACACTTCAAAAACACTGCAATATAGTGCCTGCCGTGCGAGTTCGGCTGGTTGTGTGATGAATTCTGTTTATCTGATAGGTCAAAAAGGCAGGTACCTGTGCATTTGTTTCAAACTGTCATGTCTATTTCTTGTTTGGAACATGGCTCTAACACTAAATTATTTGTGGTTATATCCAGATTTGAAAGCAAATAGTTAGCACCGTTGGATTTTGCACACACTTCCGCGAAGATCATTCGAGATCTCAATTTTGACCATTTGGTTGGACGTTCATCTTTGATATGGAAGAATTCAATTCTACTGTAGTAAATGTGGAATGTAAGCAGTGTATAATTTGATTCAGTGACTTTGTTTGAAACCTTCAGAAATGAACGTGGCAATTTTTCATGAATGACTTTCATTGAGGGATCCGTACCCTGCAATGTTTTGTTTTATGTTTAGAGAAATTGATGTGTATCCTATCCAGTCTAACTCGCATTGTAGAATAATAAACCAAACTTTTCAATATTTTATTATTAACATTTAGTTGTCGCCTATTCACATAGAGGCATTTGCAATTAAAATACCACTACTTTTTATAGGTATTGTTTAGAATATCTTCTATCAGAAAATTTCTCTATTAAATAACTTGCTTTGAGATATTTCATATAATATGTATTTGCAGGATGGTGATGTGTGCTGTGAGAGATCTTTCTGTATCGTACACCAGGGTTTTTTTTTTTTTTATTCGAAGTGGCCAGTTTGTACATTTTGGTGTTGTCGCAGTTGTGTTTGTAGTCCGTTATGGAAAGCTTTACATTGAGAGATAGTCAGTGATACAGTGTTGTAGTGCCTGCATTTTGACTGCTTGAAGATATTTTTTATCAACTCCTGTAAGAGTGTACTTATTATAATTGTTACTCCAGAGTGGTTAGAATACACATTGATTTCTGTAGCTATGAAATTAAATGTTTCTGGACATAATTGCTACATGAAATATTTGAACATTGTTCATGCTATAATCTCGAAAGGTTTGTAGTATATCCACTTAACCATTCTGTAGAAGTGTAGAGCTTTGCATGGCATCTAGCTAATGGGTCAGTACTTTGTGATAAAATGTTAACTTAAGTATGTAAAAGAAAATGTCTAATTTGTGGCAGGACCCGTTGTCAAGATTCATCAGTTCTGGTGTATCACTATTACCGAAATTAAATACACAATTGTTGTTTCAAAACAGTTAAAATGCCAATTTGTGTGTATCCTGTTCACTAAATTTAGACATTACTACAAAAGTAGCGTAGCCACAATGTATCCTTCCGCTACAGCAGTTCTGCTACTGAAGAAAACAATGTCATCAAACAAATACTCTGATTAGGTTACCTCTCCAACTTATTTAATTTTTATTATGACCAAAAGTTATACTGCTGGGACTCTTATTTTATTGGGGGCGGGACTTTAGTTTTAACGTCTTTCATGAGNTCTTATTTTATTGGGGGCGGGACTTTAGTTTTAACGTCTTTCATGAGACTATTGTTTTTGCAGCTCTGCTTACAAGGCGGTGTCATTTTGATGGAGCAATGGACAATTCCGCTCGTACAGAAGTAACATTCAAATTATTGTGACCTGGAAAGTTTTAACCTCGCAGAAAAAAAAAACACAATAAATATGTGGCTGTTGGTACAGATGAGAGTAATAAACACACTTTGTAGGTATATATTTGTAGCATAATTAACCTTGAATTAATAATTATTTTTGAAAGTTTTTTCATAGTAAACAGGTGTTTCTAGTTATATATTAATATTTGTGTCCATAATTCTTTAATTAAATAAAGTGACTTAAGAAATTGTCATGTAACTGCTAAAATGCTATGCAAATGTTCAAAATGAAAATGCACACTGCTGTGTCCTACAACTCGCCTAGCCAGCGAAACGTCGCAGCCGCGTGAAAAATGTGTCATCCTTCTTGCCTGTCAACAAGTATTAGATTGTGAGTACATAAACCCATAGTTAAATTTTCCCTTGCAGTAGTTATAATAAAACTTTTACTTGGCAGGTGTTTTAAGCTTTCCAATATATTTTTTTACAAGCAAATAACTCTAAGGGACATGTATTTACAACAAAAAAAAAAGCCTATACATTTTCATGATACTAAATTCAAAACTAAGATATATCTTTGAACATTTGTTTCGGTTGTAATGTGATACCTTGTATAGAAGTGGTTTTAATGTTAGAATCAATCTTGCTTACAAGGTCATCACTAACAGTATTAGGCCTAGTTAAGTGTTTATCTTTATTTTCTGTAGGTGAAATATTGTTAAGGGACAACCGAATCCCATGGAAAGCAGCAAATGCTTTAACTGACAAACTACAACTTCAGTCTTCTTCAATGGACTGTTCAGTCGATATGTGTAACTAGAACATTTTATCAGCATCTTTTGGGTGATGTCGTTGCACTGGAGTAGGTCATATAGGCATTGCTAAATATGTATCCTGGATTACTTTGCTTGCCATTTCATTGAATGAGTGAGTGAAGAGATTTGGGCGACTCTTAACAGCAGGGCCTTGAGAGAGAGTTTGAACAAGGATTTGGTATGTTTTTGTTGTCTGACAGTGTGCACTTTTGAATGAATATGACGTTTGTATGCTTACTGCAATTTAAGCATTTTTTTTTGGGAGTAACCAAGTTTTTGAAAATCAGGTCTCCAATTAAAGATATATACAGGATCGTTCACCTAACATGGACACCCCCAATATTTATGTAACGGTTACAGATCATGAAATGTGGTTTTCAGTAAATGCAATTACGTACGGTGGCAAGTAATGTGCAGCAAAGTGACTATTCGTAACACGTGTATGGATAGAAATAATTAAACCACATGCAAGTTTTTTCTCCTGGAAACATTTAACAGCATCTGAAAGTATGTATAAAGAGGAATTCAGTGATACATCATATGCCATAGAAAGTAACACACACATGCCAAGAAATAATGTGCAAATAATGATCAAGTTAAGTGGACCAGTGGCATGAGGCAGTGGACCTGTACTCACAGCTGCAAGCAAGCAACACATCCTGGTGGTAATGCTTCCTTACAGCAGCATAGCAATTACAGTAATGTTAATGTAGCAAGGGGCACGGAATGCGATATTGGACAAAGGAGAGCACCGCAACGGAGGAAGGACGGGCAATGTGAGTGCAAGTCTGATATAAATACATTACATTTTATTCAGTTACCAATGTAATCCAGGAGATTTGTTTCCTAGTCATTAACTGTACTGAGCAACGAGTGTGTACAGATGCACAACAAAAATAGAACAAACTAACCTAAGAAATGCAATTGCGTCCGCATGCATAGTACTAAAAAAGCACAGTTATGGTTGAAATGCTTCACATTAGGTCTTTACCATTGGCAGAAACTACACATCTGTAAACACATGTAGCGAGCAATGAGTGGCCTGAAGTGTTTCTGGCATAATACCTCTGAAAACTGCCACAATGTGTTCCTGCGTGTCTTCTGGCATCATAGGAACCGTGTTGAACATCCTATCTTTCAGTGTTCGAGAGGTGAGGTCGGGGTGCGTGCTGGCCATCTTAAAACCACTGCCGCCAAAGCAAAATGTGCAGAACCATCGTGCTGAAACCACATATCACGACTTTGTCGTGCGGTATGTCTTCCAGAATTGCCAGTAAGCTCTCTCTCAGGAAATGGGCATACGTACAGCCGGTCATTGTCCCTTGAATGAAGTTATGGCCCTATAATGTAGTCTCCAACGATTCCACACAACATGTTCACTTTCCACTGTCGCTGGTGCTCCACGTGCTGGACCCAACGCCGATTCTCCGCTACCCAGTAGTGCATTTTTCTTCAATTTACGCGCTCATTGTTTGTGAAGGATGCTTCATTGGTAAATAGTATGTTCTTCCGAAAATTGCTGTTGCCCTTAACAGACATCAGAACAAACCTACAAAACTGCTGGAAATCATCTTCATGTAATGCCTGATATTGGTATGTGATATGGATGTAATGTCAGTTGGCGCAGCATCCGTAACACACTTGTACTTATTCCTACGAACCTGGAAAGTTCTCTTATACCCATGTGGGGGTTTGCATTGACGCGTGCCAACACATTGTGTCAATGCGTCTCGCCCGTAGCAGTCTTTCGTCGCACTCATGTTGTGGAATTCCAATCACCTCATGACAAGAGACTTGTGCAAATTCGTCGTATTGTTTGCCATGAGATGGGCGTTTGATAAGGATGCCTTTTACCATACATTTGGACGACTTGCTTGGCATTTCTGCAACACTCACCGTAAATAAGTAGACCATCCAGTCTTTCCTCATTAGTGAACTTTATTGCGTACGTACAGCTACTCTCTGCAATACCACTTACCATAATAGATTACGGGATGTGGTGCTGCACTGCTATTAGGAAGCGGTCCCGCTAGGTTGAGTGACAGCGTGTATTGCTAGCTTACAGCTGTGCATACATGCCACTGCCCCACGTTACCGGCCCACCTAACTTAATCATATTTGCACATTATTTCTTGGCATTTCTGAGTTTTTTTCTATTGCATATCCTATATCACTGAATTCCNACTTAATCATATTTGCACATTATTTCTTGGCATTTCTGAGTTTTTTTCTATTGCATATCCTATATCACTGAATTCCACTTTGCACGTACTTTCAGATGCAGTACTTTATTTACATACAAAGGTCCCCTTTTTAGTATACACCAAATTAATATTCTGTCCATACATGTGTTACGAATGGTCACTTTGCTGCAAATTACTTGCGCCAGTACGTAATTTAATTTAGCGAAAACCGCATTTCGTGAGCTGCATCCATTCTGGAAATTTTCGGGGTGTCCGTGTTAGGTGGACCACTCAATATTTTTTTTTTTCCCCCCTCTATATTAATATAACTGCAGCCAGTTAAAGGTGAAGGAAATAGCCTACCTGTAAACCACAGTAACTGGNCCCCCCCTCTATATTAATATAACTGCAGCCAGTTAAAGGTGAAGGAAATAGCCTACCTGTAAACCACAGTAACTGGTAATGAAACAAGGTCTACTTTACCCCAAGTGGTTTTCTATCCAGTCGTGTTGCACGTCTTCAAGATTATGCCAGACCTTATATATTGCACGAGCAACAATAGCAATGTTTGCAGTCCTTTCATTGGGACATACGAGGCATCCTAGCACAAATTTGGCACTAACCAATCTTCAGTTACTTGAATTACTGAAAACACCTTTGTGAAAGGCAATTTTCAGGATGATGTAAATGTACGGGATACTTTCAAAGTCCAGTTGGAGGATCACAATCCTGATTCCAGCAGATCATGCTTCTTCAAGCTTGTGCCCTGGCAGGGTCGGTATACAAATTGTTTTAGGGCAACATAAAAATGGAGAAGTAAGTGTGTTAATGAACACTTTAAATCATTTGTGTACAAGTTGCGCCTGCAGCAAAACAGAGAACCCTACTTAATGCTCCAGCTTCATGTTGTTGCAAACTTACATTTTCTTTTTACAAACATATGCGTATCCGTAAACTGTAGTGTCATTCCGACATTAAATTTTTTTTATTATTTACCTTCACGCTAACTTTAAACATAGTCACACACACAACCTAAAGTCACATGACAGACACCAAACACACACAATCTTCCATAACAGTTGCTCCTGTCCTATGTTTACAGTAATGGCAAAACACTGATTTTACCATTTAGCATAGGGCACACACATGTAATTCAAGCAAATTCCTAAGGGGAGATGCTGTAACAATTACACTGAGAACAGATGCAACCCTAAAATAAACTAAAGTGTACGAAATTATTTATGATTAAACGGCAACAGACAAAAAAAAATCACACTACGATTTTAGGTGAACAGTGTTACAAGAATGCTAGCTGAAATGAATTAAAGTAGTACAGTATTGATAACCCTACACAAAGAGACACTGTTGTGAGATGTATATCTGGGATACTTAGCAGGTATTTTCAACCAGCATACTCCTGTTGCTGGATGTGCAGATGAAGAGAGTTGCTAGACACTGATGCTGATCATTTATAGACGCGAGCAAATTTAATTTGCATATATTTTCCTCCTCGCTGTGCTCGGAACTGCATCTTTGGTGCAAGGAGAGCCATGTATTTTCAAGACTATGTTCTCAGTAGCTTTTGTTTCACGGGGGCTTGTTTTTTTTACCCCTACCATTGAACCAATAACTAAAACACTCAATATTTATTTTGAATTCAAATTTGCTACTTATCCATATTGCGACAATTAAAACAAAAAGCTCTAATCTCAGGCTTCCCTTGCCACACAACACAAACGTACATTATAAAATACAGTAGACTCCCGATCTGCCATTTTTCAGGAGACTGGCAAAAAAAACTTCAAACCTTCAGAATTTCAGTAGATTATGGTTTGACAAGTACATTAAGAAAATACAACTTTTAGGCTTATTAAACTTCTTGTTGAGTATAATGAGAGCTTTACCTTAATTGTGAATAACGTTTAACTAATACAAATAATAAAATGGGAATTTTTTAATAAAATGTTCCAGTAAATAAATAAATAAACAAACAAACAAACATTTCACCTAAACTCATTTAAGCAAAGAATATAACATCACAAAATACAGTATATCATTTATTGTAATCCAACACTGAATGCCAGCTGTCCCCAAACTTTCAACACTGTGAACAAGAAAATTATTTGACACATTTTGAATGTGCCGTGCGCACTCGATCGACTGAAAGCACGCGGAGAGGTCATCAACCAGCCAGTGTGCTCACAGCAGATGAGACGGAAAAGGAGAAATCGCAGCGGGAGGAGGAGTGAAACAATTTACCCCTCCACTTCCAAACTGGTTGGCACTCGGAGGCCACAAGGCCGCTATGCTGGTCGCTAGGCATCTAGCTCCCTCTCCATTAGCCTGGCAAAGGGAGGAAACCAACTCTGCCGAATATCACAGAGTACAGCCGAAGCTTACACAATCAAAGTCACATATACACACTTATGTTGGCGATGCTGTACTTTCATGATAAATATGTAGTTGAAGTAATTAATAATATTTCACGTTTAAAAAGTGTGATTTGAGACAGAAANTCAAAGTCACATATACACACTTATGTTGGCGATGCTGTACTTTCATGATAAATATGTAGTTGAAGTAATTAATAATATTTCACGTTTAAAAAGTGTGATTTGAGACAGAAAGGTATAAATAAGGGAATTGAAATTTATTTCTTTGCGGTCTCCAATAATTTAATTGTTCAAAACCACGTCCTCTGGTCTTTCCCGTACACTTACGTCTGTTGCAAGTTACACTGTGCTATGTGCTTACGCATTATTTTACAAAGGGCGTCACATAGGCCCTTATAGGACATCAGTTTATTCATAAGACGTGTGTNTGTACTTTCATGATAAATATGTAGTTGAAGTAATTAATAATATTTCACGTTTAAAAAGTGTGATTTGAGACAGAAAAGTATAAATAAGGCAATTAAAATTTATTTCTTTGCGGTCTCCAATAATTTAATTGTTCAAAACCACATCCTCTGGTCTTTCCCGTACACTTACGTCTGTTGCAAGTTACACTGTGCTCTGTGCTTACGCATTATTTTACAAAGGGCGTCACATAGGCCCTTATAGGACATCAGTTTATTCATAAGACGTGTGTNCTGTGCTTACGCATTATTTTACAAAGGGCGTCACATAGGCCCTTATAGGACATCAGTTTATTCATAAGACGTGTGTATATTGAAATAAATCCTCTGATCTCCATGCAATGAGCTGCTGAAAATTAACTTTAAACTTCATAATACAACTTGTTTGATGTTCAAACAATTTTTGGTGACAAGGGGAGGTTAAGTATACGCTTCTGGGCATTTAATTTTATTCAGAAGATGCAGCCTATTGGGTTAAATTAATATTTTGTTTAAAATAATGTTGATTTTATACCAGACACAATAAAACACAAACTTTACATGAAAAAAAAAAGACCATTGAACACAAAAGAAAACATCTGTGCAAAAAAATAATTCCTCATTAAAATATTTTTTAACATTTTCTGGCAAAACCATTTTCTTGATATACTACTGACAATAGGTGCAACTATTTTGAGTGATGGGNATATACTACTGACAATAGGTGCAACTATTTTGAGTGATGGGTAATCTTGATAAAATTTCTGCAATGACATTACCATCGCATACTCGCGACTGCCGTGACCTTGTTAGTACAGGTCAGTAAGTGGAGCACTTGACCGCTGTGTGAAGCGGTGCTTTTGACAGGTTGACCGTGTGTCGTTTAAATGAGAGCACATGATGAGTTTTATTTAATACTTCAAATTCTCTACAGACTGCCCTCTCACCAGGGAGTGTAAGGGGTGGCGCAAATTTTTGCCACATACCAGCTTCTTCGTCAGTATGTAGAGGAGGAAAAAAAGTGAGCGGCTGAGAGAAACACAGAAAGAGAAGAAAAAGGGAGGATGCAAGGATGCCATTGCTGGTTGCTAGGTAATCGCTTCCTCTCTAGTCAGGCGTGTAAGGAGGGGGAAGAGTGTGCCAGAATAACAGAATCGCTGGCCGAAACCATCAGCCGAACTGTAGCACACTGCTCTGCAGGGATGATGCAAGATGGCATGTTGTAACGTAAATTTCACACCCAGTTATTAGACATTTGCACACACAACCGGCTTGAAAAATATAATTGTGGGAAGTTATAAGTGAAGCTAAATAGCCCATCTTCACCCAGTAACAATTTAGTTTTTACAGCGATACACTGAAAGACAAAAATGGTCACTGTGGGTCATCCTTAAAAGATAAGCATATGCTATTGCAGACTTTTCTGTAGACCTTTTTGAGAACTACAATTCTGTAGTACATTGATTTGATGTATCTCTTATGGTTTAGTCAGCGCAAGCCATGTAAGCGCCCTAAAAGCTGTTTGTTACGACTTATTACAAACAGTTTGACATGTCTCTAATTCATTTACATTTAATGTAAGGGTAGTATACACCAAAACACTTCCTCAAGAAATTCTCTGAATGATGTTGAAAACCACATCAAAACCCATCAAGTAGTTCAGAAGCACTAAGCGAATACACAGACAGACGCGAGTAAGCGACTTTGTTTTATACTATTTAGAGATTCGACCAAAAGATATTTTGATTGATACAATATACGACAAAAGCGGGAAATTGTATCGTTATTAGCATAGCAATTTTGCTGGGACCCCTTAAAATTAACGGTCACGGTTTAGCGGTATATGCATCTTCCGTACATCAAGAGTCCACTGTATACCTATACCGTAATATATTATTAGTACAATCATAAACATATATGCAACACATTAAATTATATTAAGTTCAAGTAAAAATGTTCTGTAGTCGTGCTCTTATCTATTACAGTAAACAGAATATTCAATTTTATGTTCTCACACCTGGGGCACACGGCAATAAATAAAAATGACCATCCACAACTGTCACTGTGCATTAAAAGTCACCAGCTTGCGCATACAAATTCCTGATCCTGCAGCAAACAGCAGCGCTACTAAAAAAAAAAAATGTTAGCACAGTACCTTTTTGCGTTACCCAATGCAAACTCTGAGTCATCACTGTAAAGCACCTCCACATTGGACGATAGTAACTGCAATGGGAACTCCAAATACCTGTTTTCAAGGGTGGCGTAATTCCAGCGCAGGCAGGTGCTTACATTCGCCACACACATTGGTTTTCTTAGCGTGCGAATAAAGGCACTCAAGACGTGTCAAAAACACTACCGTACCAAGAATATATGGCTCTCAGTATGTAACTGCTCTGCCTTACTTACATCAGCGTAACGACCACAACAATTTTGCCAAAACAATAAAATATGATGAGGTTATTTTCCAAAATTTATCTGATAAGTTCTGGAGTTAATGGACGATAATTTCCTTCCGACTATTACGTTTCAGCTAAAAAAATTTGGGTTGAAGCAAAAAATTAATTTAATGTCTCCTAAACATTAATGATGAAACCGATCCTTAGGAAATAAAATACGTAGAAACGTTATGTGAATATAATACATTCACCAGTATTTTAAAAACTGCATATTTATTTGCAACCCCCATTTTGGCTTTAACAAAATATATTATTGGCAGTCGAAGCATTTTTTTAATACCAAATTGGCAAAGGTACATTTCCATCAGATTGTATTACTTGAGTCTGAGGAAGCCACTTTAAAAACACAGTAATCCGAATTATGCAAAGTGATAGCACACTAAACCATCTACATACGACTAGCAAGCTTGTCACCAGGTGCTCAAGTGCCAAAGGATAAGCTGTCACCAGAGTATTGTTCTCTCATGTATTTGCGATGACATGATGATTCTCTTTGTACATGTGCAAAGTGCAAAGTTAACATTATATGTCATAGTCTACGAATGTACACACAACCATGTCTCAGCTTTAAAATGGCAAATCATTCCCCCACCTGACCACTCATAAATGCATAGTGGTGCTTTAGTAATCCAGAACTGCAGTTCTTCACATTAAAGTAGGACTGATAAAGTAAAATCCAAATAAGAAAATAGCGTTCAGAAGTCCAAAATGCACCGGAAGAGCCCATTGCCGCTGCACGAAGGGGTGGGGTGGTTCGGTTCAGTAGTGACAGCCGCCAAGGTCAGCCAAGAGCTACTCTGTGTGTGCACATTACCTGTCAAAAAAACTTCACCTGTGTGGACTGTATTTAACAGCACTGTTTCATGAAAGCTAGGTTACCTGTTCGGCATGTATAGTGCCAACAGTGTCACGTGGTTTCCCTTCCTCCAGCGGAGAGCATTCAAGAGAGCCCTCCCTTACACCGTGTCCTCTATGTTCCCTCCCTCAAAGCTGTACAAAGATTATTTTCTCATTAGAACTTCACGTATACCCACTTACCTTGTTTACAACATCTTTTATGTATAAAAATTAATAGACATAATTAGGGCAGTGACATTTAATACAATAGGAAACGTTGATTTTTTACAAAAAATAATATAAAACCGTCTTTAATCAGTCATCGTTAGTTAAATAAACATGAGCTGTGCTATGCCTAGTCGCCGCACAGCTTACGGGCCAGGTTTGCAGACGTCTGGCAGAAGAGCTGGAACGAGGCGAGACACTTGCTGGTCACGCCTTTGGTCACATTATGGCTCAAGTCGAGAGGATCCTGCACGCACATTGGCGATTTGATGCGAAACTTCTCCCACTGGCTGTCCTGCGTCCGCTGCCGCCCCATCCACTGGACGAACGCCCTTCGCGACATGCTCTTGCCGCACTGGGGACACAGCACCACGTGGCCAAAGTCCACCCTGGCGCAGAACTGGAAGAAGTCGTGCAGCAGCTTTGCCGTCGACGAAGTGTTGTAGCTCCGAGGTATTGCAGACTCATCCAGAACAAAGCTGCAATTCCACCCTGGGAAACAAACAGTGTATTAAATATCACTTGACACCCCAAGTTTTTAATAATTTGTTTTGCAGCGCATCTAATACTGGCTGTCCAAAATCAGAAAATTTTGGACTACAAAATAAAAAGGTTGATTTCTGGCTTTTGAATGGGAACAGAGAACATTACAGCATTCTTCCCCAGATGACTCTACGCAACTGTTCTATGGGTCAGCAAGTCAGTATGTGAAGCAATACCCGCATGGCTTCACATGGTGTCACACAGCACAGCTGTGTTTGTGAGATATTGCAACATTGTCACACTGCTCAAAATGAACCAGAAACTTGAACAATCTGCATACATAAAATTCCGTGCTAAAATTGGTAAAAGCACTTTCCAAACTCAAATTTCCTTCAGCAGGAATGTGGTGAACGTATTCTATGCAAAACATAAATCTGTGAATGGCACTGACTGTTCAAACATTGCCAAGAATCGCTCAAAGACAATTATGTTCTGGATGCTCATCAACAAGCATCACTAAAGGGTATATCAAAGTTTGCAGATTAATTCAATAGGATTTTCGAAGAACAATTCCATATATTGCTGGAACACTCGACATCAGTTATGGCTATGTTCAGGCAATTCTAACTGATGACTTCGGCATGCATTGAATTGCCAAAAAAATTTGTGCCACATTCGACACCTGACAGGAACAAAGGTAACATCAAGCTGTAGCTCTGCCAAGAGTTCAAGAACACCTTGCATTACTGGATATGAAAGATAGGTATACAGGTATGACCTAGAAACGAAACAACAGTCACCATACCCCAAAACGCACAGAACAGGTAAGGTGTAATGTGAATTCAATGCTAATGCCAACCAAAAAGGAATACTTCTGGTGTAATTAATTTGTCAAGGTCAGTCAATGCAGGTTACTACGTTGGCATGCACTGGGGCATTGTCATGGTGGATCATTCCACTGATCCACCATGACAATACCCCAGTTCACACATCCATCAAAGTGCATCAGTTTTTAGCTTCTTACAAAATGTGTACCATTCCACACCTTCCCTATTCTCCTGACTTCGCCGTATGCTACTTTTTCTTCTTGTCTGGAATGACAATCTCAAAGGTTGGCAATTTGCCATAGCATAAGAGATTAAAGAGGAGAAAAACAATTATGCTGAAGAGCATGAAAAAGGGTGATTTTCAGAAGGCGTTCCAGCAATGGCAAGACCGCTGGTATTGGAAAATTAACTCCCAAGGGGACAGAGGCCTATCAAAATGTCAAATAAATCAGTTCCAATTTATGGGGTTTCTCTGGAAATGTTTCAATAGAACCCATATATTTAATTAAATTCATATAGTTACACTATCATGTTGAAAATCATTCAACATGCTGTAGGTTGCCATACACATAATGTCAAATTAAACTAAGCAAATTTTAGAAACTGTATTTTCATACTGGGAAAATTAAAATTTATTCAGCAGCACAAATTTTGGTTGTAGACTAAACTGAAAGAAGAGGAATTGAATAGTCATACTTCTGAAAAAGTATATTAGTAATTAGTAATTACAAAAACTGCCATCAAAAGTCAAATNACAAATTTTGGTTGTAGACTAAACTGAAAGAAGAGGAATTGAATAGTCATACTTCTGAAAAAGTATATTAGTAATTACAAAAACTGCCATCAAAAGGCAAACAGAAGAATATTTATATATATTTTTTTTAACATTCAGACTGGTAAACTGCTAACAAATGTTGCGTGTGAGTTGCTGAGGTTAAACAATTTGGAACAGTTGGGCAAATTTTTTTCATGCATTGATATTAATCTTACGTACAATATGTGCTTGTAACCACAAGCACATTAATCAAAATAGGGATCTCATTTTTTACCATAATTTACAAATTTTTTCAAATCTTTACATTGACTTGTGGAACTTGAGCAGTATGGAAGCCATAAATAAAAAAAACCAGTTAACTTAAGTCCTGCACTTCTACTACACGCAAAGCAAAACTAAAGGCAGTGTACAGTCTTTCCTCGCTGCCAGACTGTAAAAGCAGACTTGATAACAGAAAACTTATGAAAGAAATCAAAGAAGGTGGTTTCCCAGGAATCGTCTGGCATTGCTGTCTCGGGCAGGCAAAGGACTCTCTCTGGCGCAGCTCCGTAAGCATCTTCTCGCTGTCTCCAGGTGTGGCAAGGCATAATACAGCTATATGATGGCAGCGAGGGAAAGCCTCCCACCATGGTGTATTCTGTGTGTTGGCGGGACATTGGCTATCATTATGTTGGAAAAGAACACAGAAATAGGACTGTTGATTACTGTTTCATGTACGTCCATCACTGCACTGGTGATTCAGAGAAATACATCAATGGGGAAAAAAATGAATGCAACTTTCCGTCAGAAAGTGGATGTATCACACGATTTTTAATTTACTGCACGTCGCAGCATGCAGTTTCAGAACGAACATTAGTTTCCGCTTGTGGAAAAACTGAGTGTGATAACTCGTGAAAATGTTTGTGTGCAGCCCAAAACTCGCCTTGTGGCAATACACACAGTTGGGATACAGTAGTGACCACATCCGAACCGGTACAATGCTGTGCGTCACAAAACCATTTTAGAGCTAAATCAGCTTAGCTAAAACAATGTCAGTGTTGGAATTGTGGCCAAAAACAGAACAAATAGTAATGTTAATAGAGGAAATGAGAAAAATAACTGTGTAGGCAGGGAATGAGAGCATTAAACTTTATGGAAAAATGGTGCAACCATTAAATAATAAGAGTTGTATGCAGGAATGTTACACAGTGACAAGGTTCTACTGAACTGTTAACAACTTGTACTCGACTGCAGAGCAGTTTAATCTCTTGCACAGAGGAACAAGGCATCTGATGCATGTCGGTGTTGTCATTTGCGCTCCCACGCTTCTTTCACACGTGTGAACATATGTCGAAGTGGCACAGTTCAGCTCCCCTATCCTACCTCTCTGCAGTTCGCACTTTTCCTTCCAAGTGACAAAACATTCGCCAACTCCTTTGCCACCAGTGCCACTCTTCAATCACCTCCCTCCCAATGACATACAACCGCCACCCACCTTGTTTTCGTAAGTCACAGTATTGTCTAGGAGGGGTTGCTTCCCTAGCCAAGCAGTCATGGAACAGCAGAGAACAAACTTCACCCCCTCCTTGGCCGCCAACGGAATGGAATGTACGAATCTCAAGCAATTTCAAACAGAAACTCGTAGGAATTATTGCTCTGTGTGCAGAGGGCTTAATTTATATTCCTCGGCTCTCTGTTGATGTAGAACAATAAAATATACCCCAATATTTGTGTTGCTTTGAGACCTAACTTACAGTAAAAATTTTATCAAAACCCATACAGTTGTTTTTACACTACGGTGGAACACCAAAACATAAAATCACATTTAAAAATTGGTTCTAATTATGTTAAACTATCTATAACAATCACTTTTACAAAAAAAAATTTCCAGTGTAAAAATGCTGTATTTTATTTTATTATTAGTGCACTTATGACAACTGTAAAATGTTATTGGCATACTGTGAGGTAATTAACATTAACCCATTAACCAAATAAATATCAGGCCTAAACAGTAAACTCCCAACATTATAGAGAAAAAGAGAGAAATACAGACAAACACACACAATTTGAGAGACACGCAACACACACACAGATATAGACACACACAAAATTAGGACAAACACACATTTTCCACACAGATGCGCGGTCATGCAACGTTTTGGTGGCTAAGCCAGCTTCATCAGGCGGCGAGTGGTGTGTGTGTGTGTGTGTGTGTGTGTATCCACGAGTACAGCCCCGTGAGTACTTGAGTATTCTGTCTACTTTTTATAATGTAATCTGTAGCCTACTGGCCTATACCCACCACATATTACAGTAAACTCCAAAATGTAACCTATATGGTGGAACATTCCGTACAGAAATGGTTACAAACTGCAAACACGAACATTATTTTCTCCTAGTGTGTCACATTTTTAAAGCAACTTTTACCCAATGCAAGATATATGCAAGATGGCACACACTTCTCATGCAAGGCAGATCTCATACAAAAGCAGGAGATATAGCATTTCCTATTTTCAGGAGAGTTTAGCATGAAATGAGTTATTCTATTGGTGGTTCTCTACTAGTCATGTGAACTCGTATATAGCATCCAGAGAGGTAGGAGAAGAGAAGAGCAGAGAGTACAAATGCGTGAAGAGGAATCAGGCAGAAATAGTCATTGTGAAGCAATTTTGAAAATTTTGTTTAGGAAATGGAGTGGAGTTCAGACAGTGTTGCGAGATTGTTGGACAACTACAAGAAATATCTTGTTCTATTTAAAAGATACTATTTTAATACAAATTTATGGTTAGTTAAGATATTCCAAGGCCATCAACTTTTCTCGTGCAAGGCCTCGTACAAAATCCATTTTGCATAGTGCAAAAGCAGCTTTATAATGATTATAACATTCAGCAATTTTTCACATCCACTGTGACAAATAACATGACCTGCACGTTCTACTCCAGAATTTCATAACAAATACCTCGGATAAATTTATTTTCTCCATCATGAGTAGACTGTAAAAATTCCACTGTTGGCACAACTGGCTCATATAGCTGTTGCAGGTAAAATATCACAAGAAGAGTGAGTGCATAATTTGATATCTTGGCCAATGTGCCCAGTCTTGTTGCACCTGTGGTTTTCGCCCAATGTCGCACCAACAAAATTAGCATCTTCACCCTCTCATCCAACGTGGAATAGAATCTGTAATGGAAAAAAAAATGTAGCTATTATATCCGTATCTATCATAATATTTATCTGTACGTAGGCTAATAAACAAACTTCACATGCCCCAAAGATTTAGACCATTCCTCTCTTAGTACTGCTTGCTACTTAAAAGTGAGTCACTTATTTATGCCGTAATAAAGTAGCTGACACCAGTAATGTAGATGTTTGCATCTTGGCTGGCATTAAAATTGGGTAATGACTCATGTCCACACAAGAGGTTCTGTATAGAACCCTGCAACATTAACCTTCAATCTTTGCATCCATTCAGTGAGGAATGTATCACGTTAGTTCCTTTCCCATTTTACCCTAGTGAACCTGTAACGTGTTTGAAGGTTTCAAGGATTTCTCCATAACACTGCTAACTGCACAAAGAGGTGATGCAGACGGATGGGTTAGTTGCCTTTCTGAAATATGAACCAGCAATCCCAAGAATGCTCGATAGCTCAATTTTCTTTGCAAGTTGTTAGAGCAATTAAATAATTTTAACCAAATAAAATCACACATGCTATATGGCTGGCTGAACGATTTGTTGAAAGACTTTGATGGCACATCAAAAGGGATATTTGATTCCCAGTTTGAAACGCGGATTTCATCAGACTCGCCTCTCACCACCACTGAAAAAGCACTTCGAAAACAGAAATGCCAAAAAGCATCAACTTTTGCAATGACCAAACTGCAAAGTTTGATGAATGGTGATCCAAGTGTGCACATTTTTAAGGCAACGAACAAGGTTTTTAGTCCGAAAAACATTTTATTGAATGAAACAAAAAGTGTTTTGCCTGTTTTTGATCAAATTCCTGTATTCAATGGAATGGATAATTCTGTTTGATACAAGGGCTATGAATTTCTTAAAGAAGCTGTTCAAATGTGGTCAGGGAAGAAAAAGAACCAGACGTAGCAAAATTACTGGTGGCTTTGGGAGTAGAATGTACAGAATTTACTTCAGCACTGAAGGCTATAAGGTTGCCTTCCACGAATGTCGACAGTGAGCGCTTTCTTAGCCACTACAATTTAGTAGTTACTGACAGAAGGCAAAATTTTAAACAAGAGAATATAGAAACATTTACCATGCTTTCGTTTGATGAATAACTGTAGACTTTTTACAAGCAGCTGAGATAACGTGTTTAAGTAAATTAGTTACATATGTAGATACGTATTACCTTACTGATTTTTCCTGTGAAGGTGCACATTCTGTTTGTTAGCAATTTTTATAGTTATTCTTTACAGTTATAATTATAATTTAGTATTTTTAATAGTGTTTATAGCGTAGCAAAAATGTTTATCATTTCGAAAACTGAATTTTTGATGCATGAAAGGTTGTATGCCGCATAAAAAAATTAACAGCTATTTTTGAGAAAATAACACCTCTTTTCAAAAAATAACACCTATTTTTTTTCAGGTCTCTACGTATAAGGTACGTAATACACAGTTCTGAGGTCAGTTGCACTAATTCCACAAGCATGCCATATGGAGCTATATGTAAGAATATGCTGTAAATTATGGTGACCATGAGGCAACAATTTTTTTAATGTCATTATGACCTAATGCAGATGAACTTAACCAACCCAATTCAGTCTTTAGTGCTTTGAATCTTTTTACAAGCAAACAATTTTTGCCAAAAGCCTATAGTTCAAAATTTCACCCATAGTTAAAGCACGATTGTTTCATTATCACATGACTGTACTTCTGGCCCAAAAACCACAAAACACTTTTCTACGTTTATTTTACCAAACAAAGCAAATTAAAGTACATAATGGTTGCTAGACTACTCAAAAGTACGTAATTAATATGATATGGAAGAACCAAGTACACAATGGAAGCGTAAAAAAAGATGGTACACATCGGAAAAAATCAGATGCCATCAAAATGGAAGCAGTAGGAATGAAATGCATAAAAAGTACGTTAGCAGTTGTCACACGAGATTATACAATGAACAAGTTGTTAACAAGCAGAAGTGCAGACACTACATAAAAAAAAGAGGAAGCGCAAATGAGAAAATATTACTGGTATGAATGAACAGGAAGGTGTAGCCTTCAAAACTCACAGGGTGGGTGGAAGAGCTTCGTAGGGCAGAGTCTGCATGAGAGGCCAAAGGTGGAGCTGGAAAACAAAGACAGCAGGAAAGATGGGGAGATGATCTGGACACAGGGTGAAAGCAGTAATGGAGGGAAACGAATAAAAATGAGGCGTCTAGCTTACCTAACAAGCTTCGTATTCTGAACACTCATTTCGTTCATGAAATTGAGGTCGCAGTCAATCCCCAGAGGAATGTACGTGAACCTGATGATGGGTGTTCGAGCGTACGGGACATCCTTCAAGTTCCTGCAGTCTTGGCGGCTGCTCATGAGCCTGTAGCCCATTCTGACAAACAGTCGCTGAGACATGTGGTGATCGTGGCTCCGTAGTTTACTGCTACCTGACCAACCAAAACTTTCACAGTTGCCAAGCAATGCATCTATGGAACTTGTGCCTTCAACTTACAAGCTACCGTAGTCTACACATATTGTAATACCCTGTCCTACCACGCAGTGAAGTATTACTGGTCACTCATTGTATTGTATAGGGCTTATTAACGTCCGCCGGTGTTATGCTTGAAGGCTTATAAACTAACTTATAACCTAACTTAAATTAACACCCATGCCTTAATTGGGATTTAAACCCAGAACCTCCCGCACCCCAGATCGGCGCCGCCGCACCAACTGACTGCGCCACAGGAGGTCGGCGCTGGTCACTCATTCTGGGTAATTTGCTTCCGGCGTGGAAGAGATAATATACACACAAGAGAGCAATCAAATAATTTTTGCCCTGTCCACAAAACTTAGCTCCATGGATAAAATACTTCAGACAGCAGTTGGCAAAGATGGACGGCACAACTAAACACAAATGAATATTGTAACACTTCCAAAGATTTTTGAAATCTCATGGCCAGAACAGTAAGATATGATATGACGTTAGATCACTGACCCCAAATTTTCAAACCTCTTTTTGTATACCTTTCACAGGATTAAACCACACTTTTTAGACAAAATATATACAAAATATCCAAAATATACATTTTCCACAAACTATATTTTAACTATAGACTCAAGACAAATAAGAAAAACCATAGTATATATTTAAACAATAAATTTACTTTGAAGTCAACACAATGGAGAGTTAAAAAACTATTTAATTTTTTTGTATATAGATAGTTATATAAAATGGAGGATAACAAAGCTACTAAAAATTCAAAATAAAAAGAAGAAAAAAAATTGAAACGAGATTTACTTTCAAAATAAAATATCATGCCTGGGAATGTAAAAATTTTTCAAAAGAAGAACACTAAGAATATGTTGAAAAAAACATAAATCACATTTGGTAATATCAAATAAATTATCGTAGAAATTATAAAAGATATTATAAAAAAAGNTTGAAAAAAACATAAATCACATTTGGTAATATCAAATAAATTATCGTAGAAATTATAAAAGATATTATAAAAAAAGTGTGTATTCAAAAAAATATTATAAATAAAATAGAGATAACATTCTTGAAAAAGTACTTTGTGATTATAAAAANAAAGTGTGTATTCAAAAAAATATTATAAATAAAATAGAGATAACATTCTTGAAAAAGTACTTTGTGATTATAAAAAATGTGTGTAAAACCTATATTGAGGAACACCAACAAAATCACGTAATATTCGTAATACTAAGTTATTCTAAATTAATGCATAATCATAATATGTAAATGGTGCGAAGAAAGTAAAGATATTAGTCTATTTCCAAAACGTTACTTTACAAGAGATAAACATATGAATGTGCATATATATACTGTTTGTTTTAATGAATATATAAGAAAACAATATTCCAAAAATAAGCAAAACAAACAGAGTAACTTTATATAAACATAAAAAAGCAGGTCCAAAAAAATTTAATTTTTCAAAGTTTGATTTATTATGCGAGTAAAGAATAACCTTTTCAAAATCATTTTTAACTTAACATATTTTGGCTAATTCAAACTTTTAAAAAAATTATATAAATTTTTAAAAAAATTTAAACATTGGTTTTTCTACAATTTCTTGGGCCAACTATTATTAATATTGTCAGGTAATAATTCAACATTCTTTTTATTTCCTGATTTTCTTCATAAATCAAAACACCACCAGTCCAAACAATTTTCTATACTTTTTTGTACATAAATAAAAAATAAGGTATTTAGGTCAATAAATAATAGTTCCATATCAAAGAAGAAACTCTGCTGTGATACTCATCACAACGATCACTCTCACTTCGTTTGGATTCCACCCAACATAAATAATAATACAATAAAGTTAACAGAATCAAGTCTAAAAGCTCCCATTCGTAAAGGACTGATTCGTTGCAAAACATCGTCAATTAACTGTATCCATTTCAAACAAAAGAAATTGGATAAATGCCAGATAATGTGAGAAATAGAATAAGAGTTAAATCTAAATTTGATATTAAATTTGATGATAGATTATCTGATATGCTAGGTATTGACTAAATCACCTAATTTAAGCTCTTTAAAAACAATAATGTTCATAGCAGTTTGTCTTATGGTNTATGCTAGGTATTGACTAAATCACCTAATTTAAGCTCTTTAAAAACAATAATGTTCATAGCAGTTTGTCTTATGGTGTGTTCATCAAGTTAAATTAATCTAATTATTTAGAAACAAATATTATAACCAGTTTAGAAACAAAAAAACAATGTTTGGTTTAAGAGATTCAATTGTACATAGGCCTCCTTATCTATTGTTTTATAAAATTAGTAATAACTGGTTTAATTATACTGTTTTAGAAATTAGAAATGAAAATGTGATTGAAAATGGTGGCGCTGGCATTAATGTGATAATGGAAATGAAGCACAACTAATTACTTACAGACTAAAATACAGTAGAAAGCTGATTATCCGAACATTAGTTATACGGACAACCATCTATCCGGACTCGTTTTAAAAATAAAGAGAATAGAACAACACGAAGGTCTCTTTCGCCACAGTGTTTCCCTCACCCGCGGAGGAGAGACAAGCACTTGGGTCGGCTCTTCTGATGTGCCTTTTCATGTGTTGTTCACAGTAAACACATCGGGAGGGGGATAGTTACTTTATAATGTTCCAGGATATAGAAATTGATACATTCTGGAAATAGTTAATTTTTCTATATTTTTGTAACAGATAGTAACTCATTGAGTATTTAGAATATCATGGCAGTAATAATTTTAGTATTTCACATATTTTCGTTTTTTAAAATTTATTATTTCATTTGAGTCATTCAACAGTAGTAGCAGACGTCATAGGGCGACATTGAACTTTTAATTTGGTTAGTAAGCTTGACACGTAGCCGTCATATTGCGATACGTGATGAAATAAGGAAAGTGCAGGAGGTCACATTTGGCTGACGTGACCCACCACACGAGTATAATACAATATTTCCAGAGCCACGTCCGCGTACTATTTTTATGCATTACCGCACCACGCGATGCCCTGATGAAACTTTCAATCAATATTTAAAGCAGGCACGACCCTTGTCGGGCAACAGAAGTCAAGAAATGCTCGTTGAGAGAGGAACAGCGAGTGACCATCGTAACTCACGCTGGCAGCAGCGCCAGTGACTTCAAAACCTTCTTTTATATTTCGGACGTTTTGACATCTACTAAATTTATTTCTGTTGGTGTGAGGAGTCGTTAGGGTACCGGGAGAGAAAGTCGTCTCTCTCTCCTGTCTTCTTAGTTTGTCTTCGCAGTGAGAAGTTTTTCAAGTGAAAAATAACAGCTGCGATTCAGTCTTTTTCTTGCTTTTACTGCTGCGGGTGATAAATATATTTTATGCTGATATTGTAAAAGAAACTGCAATAAATCTTCAGTGAACAGTTTACCGCTTCATAATTTATTTATTTACTTTTGGCGCTCTTTTAATCAACAAACTATTTTACAATTCAGAGTTATCTTGCTATCAAACTGAGCTAGTTCGAGCTAATATTTATAGCAAACTCCATTTGAGTCTTCGCTCACAAAACATGACAACTTGTTAACTGATTAAGCTTTCTATGTTCTATGCATGTGTAAATAAATTTTACGTTGTGTGAAAATGATTTTTTTTTACTAATTCTTTTATTTTCAGTTTCAACATATTTCCGTTATACGAATTTTCGATTATCCGAATTACCTTTGGTCCCTATTTGAATAATCAACTTTCTACTGTACATACTAACTTACTTATATACTTTATATAATATCATCTTTATCTCAATCATCACAATTATTCAATTTATTGAACAATTAATTTGTATCTGATGTATTATTTACTGGTTCTATATCATCTTCATTATCTTCACAATTAATTCAATTTACTAAGCCCAATTAATTCACTTTACTGAGCAATCCATTTATATAGGATGTATTATTTACTGGTTCTATATATATATATATATTTTTTTTAATGTATTATTTAATTGTTCTTCACTATTTATATAATCATATCCTTCATAACTGTATCCACATAATAATGTGTAGTTTCCAAAAGTAATATTTTATTTTCCCATACTTTAAATTTTATTTATTCAAACTGTACGAACTTCACGTTTGTCGGATCTTATTAGGTTCATTTTTCTGAATATTTTCTTTTCTTTGACGAAACAGATCTTATAATCATCAAATGTTATTTCATTTTTAACAACAAATTTTATTAACTCCTTTTGACTTTTTACTTCCTTCATCAACTTTGAATCCATACATTTTAATCCTAATCCAACGAAATCTGTCATAATTATTCATCAATAGTCATCTTTCCTAATACCTTCCTTTTTTACCTGCAATATATTATTGAGGTTATTTTTTGGATAGTCACTTGTGTCAATCTCATTTATCATTTTTTTTCATATCTGAGAAAAAAAAACTTCAGTTTTTATGTTATATACCAAAAAATCAGTGTCTTGATAACACAATTCAATATTTTTACCATATTTGTATGCGAACCGCAACAAATGCAAGAAAAGGAACATGAAGCTAAAGTGGCTAATATCTTAAACAAGTTAATATAAAACAATATAGGCAGTTCATGGTAAAGTGAGCACTTTTGAGGCCCTAGTTACTTTTTTCCTAGCAGCTGTTTTGTATACTTCCACCACTTTTTTAAAATAAATATTGCCATGCAAGTACTAAACACACTGTCTATATTTCATCGGACTCAAAAGTTAAGATCTAAGGCTACAATAGAATATATATTTATTGACTATTATTCCAACACGAGAGGGCTTCAAAAAGTGCTCACTTTACCGTGAGTAGCCCCCCCCCCCCNCCCCCCTTTTCTTCTCACCATCTATCTCTCTCTCTCTCTCTCTGTCTATATATCTATCTATCTCTCTCTATCTACGTCTATCTATCTATATATCTCTATATATATATATATTTTTTTTTAATTTGTCGATTAACAAGTGTTGGCCCAAATGAAATGGATAGACCCAGTCACGATTTGTCACCCACTAAACATTTGTGGGATTTGATGGGAAATCCAGCATCCCCATGTTGAGGTGTTTGATTAAGAATAAAATTTGGCACTATTAGGGGAAAATCTGCTGAAGGAAAATATACTGAACTTTTTGATAACGTGCCCAAATTGTACTATCACGTTTCAAGCCATGAAGCAGTCCAAAGAGGTAGGTACTAGATGTGCCCTTCTGTGCTGCAGACGGACTGTCCTGATGCAATGATGCTGTTATCAGTTTTTCATTTTGTCTGTACCATCATGCTGATAAAATCATGTCTCAACAAACTTCGCTCGGATACAAAATTTTTTTTTTTTTAAATGAGTGACTTTTATTGAAGTAAAAAGCCTTGAATAATAAAAGCTTTTCATTATTAAAGATCGGACTAACATTGTCTTGGATGAACAACACGACGACGCTTGAACAAGATAAGCATAGAAGAAAAAACAACCAGCTTGAAGGTTATTTTTACTGCGACAAAGGAGANCGACGACGCTTGAACAAGATAAGCATAGAAGAAAAAACAACCAGCTTGAAGGTTATTTTTACTGCGACAAAGGAGAGAGGACTGAATAGTGGCGCTATCAAAAGAATTTTACTTAACACTTAAAACTGGATACTTTAACAACTTTGTCACTCATTCTGACAATAATCAGAAACAAAATTGTTTTATAGTTAATATATTTCTGCAGTATTTTAATAACTCTCACAAGCTTGAGCCACCAAACTGTGTGGCTTTTTAAATGCAAAGCTGGAACACAAGGAAGTCTGCCAACATCTTAATTACTGTTCTTGCTACCGAGCACAATAAATAACAATTCTGCAACTCACCTACATCAATATACACGTCAACATCGTTGTTGTGAAGTGCAAAGCCGGCCATCCTCGATCCAAAAACGACTGCAGTGCATTCTGGGAAAACTGGCCGGAACGTCTGCTCCAACATGGAAATAATCTGACTGTTCTGCGTCTCCAGGAAGTCATTGTCAGAGAGACCGCACAGCTGTGCGCAATGTTCGTCGAAATTCTTCTCCGAGGAGAGCACCTCTCTCAACTTTTGTGGTATCACACCAAGCTCTAGAAAGAACATTATCTAAAAAAACTGACCCCACCATCTGAAATACATTTACTTATTTATTTAATGCAGTTTCTGCAGACCCTGACATCGAGTTCAAAAAGCTCCAGGGTATAGAATACATGTCATTACAGTAATATCTGAATACAGCAAATACACAAGATTACAAGATAATAACGCAGAATATATAGCTTAAGCCATTAAATGTTTTATATTAATTTGCAGAATGAAATGACTTTGAAATTAGAAATTTTTTCAAGCAATGTTCCAGTGTTTTGACATCTCCCTCGTACAATGTTTTCATTTAATTAAAAAGTTTTATTGCAGCGTACCTTACGGCTTANCGACGACGCTTGAACAAGATAAGCATAGAAGAAAAAACAACCAGCTTGAAGGTTATTTTTACTGCGACAAAGGAGAAACCACAGAGAGAGGACTGAATAGTGGCGCTATCAAAAGAATTTTACTTAACACTTAAAACTGGATACTTTAACAACTTTGTCACTCATTCTGACAATAATCAGAAACAAAAGTGTTTTATAGTTAATATATTTCTGCAGTATTTTAATAACTCTCACAAGCTTGAGCCACCAAACTGTGTGGCTTTTTAAATGCAAAGCTGGAACACAAGGAAGTCTGCCAACATCTTAATTACTGTTCTTGCTACCGAGCACAATAAATAACAATTCTGCAACTCACCTACATCAATATACACGTCAACATCGTTGTTGTGAAGTGCAAAGCCGGCCATCCTCGATCCAAAAACGACTGCAGTGCATTCTGGGAAAACTGGCCGGAACGTCTGCTCCAACATGGAAATAATCTGACTGTTCTGCGTCTCCAGGAAGTCATTGTCAGAGAGACCGCACAGCTGTGCGCAATGTTCGTCGAAATTCTTCTCCGAGGAGAGCACCTCTCTCAACTTTTGTGGTATCACACCAAGCTCTAGAAAGAACATTATCTAAAAAAACTGAACCTACCATCTGAAATACATTTACTTATTTTATTTAATGCAGTTTCTGCAGACCCTGACATCGAGTTCAAAAAGCTCCAGGGTATAGGATACATGTCATTACAGTAATATCTGAATACAGCAAATACACAAGATTACAAGATAATAACGCAGAATATATAGCTTAAGCCATTAAATGTTTTATATTAATTTGCAGAATGAAATGACTTTGAAATTAGAAATTTTTTCAAGCAATGTTTCAGTGTTTTGACATCTCCCTCGTACAATGTTTTCATTTAATTAAAAAGTTTTATTGCAGCGTACCTTACGGCTTANCCAGTGTTTTGACATCTCCCTCGTACAATGTTTTCATTTAATTAAAAAGTTTTATTGCAGCGTACCTTACGGCTTACACCCTTTTGAAATACAATCAACACATTTGTTGAATAGTGCATATTATCTTTTGATATAGTATTGACACTATGAAACTCTGCATTTCTTCTAAACTTTTCCCAATTTTGGCAAAAAAAAAAAATAGAGTCCAAACAATAAGTATCCAATGTCATGACAGAGTTGCTCATATCAATGGAAACAGACTCCAGATCTCAAGCTATGCGGAAGTTACAAATTACATATACAGTATAATCCCGTTATAGGCCTAATATTTTCCTGCTTAATAAGCTGCCTTCCCTTGGTCCACAAACATGTTTCTCAGTACAAAAGTACCCTCTTATAAAGTTCTCCATTGTATAAGACTGACATTTCTTGGGGCCCTTGAGAAATATTCTAACAAGGTTCTACTGTAAAAGCAAACTATAACTGGTCCAACACGTACCACACCTGCTATACCATATTATTCATGCATTTTGTTGGCACCTATGTCATGGCCATCTGTAGGGTAATGCCAAAGCAAGGAAAATTAGTAACACCTTGTAAGCGAATCAGTGCCTAGCATTTACAATATGGCATTAAATTATGAGAACTGGATGTACCACATATTTTTCGTACATCTACAACCTCATTTAAAGTAAACTGTTGTAAACAATGTAAATATGTTTAAGATATCAAACATCATCTAAATGTTGNTCTACAACCTCATTTAAAGTAAACTGTTGTAAACAATGTAAATATGTTTAAGATATCAAACATCATCTAAATGTTGAGTATGACACTGCAGGGATGTTTACTCAATGTTTGATCAATATAGTCAATTAGCTGGTGGAAATGACAATATTTAATTTGCACTGGTATTAGAAGCTGAGAAAAAAAAAATTTTGTTTTAGGTGTAGGAAAATAACTTAAAATAGTTTATATTGTTTATTTGTTTTAAGTGAATCACCTCTTCAGTTACAACTGTAGCTTGCATCACAAACNTTTAAAATAGTTTATATTGTTTATTTGTTTTAAGTGAATCACCTCTTCAGTTACAACTGTAGCTTGCATCACAAACTCCAACATGTCAATATTGTCAAGAAAGAAGAAAACTGTAGATAAAATAATCTCTGTGGTAACAATTATTTTTAATAATTATAGTACGTAAAGCAGATTTACTAGTTTATAACGTAGGGAAAGCAAAATTACTATAATGTCTAAATAATTTTTCTGGAAAAATTGTATGATTAATTTTATGTACTGATTCTTAAATTATTTAGTCTAAAAAAACTTAAATTACGTAAAAAAAAAATTAAACGTATTTTAATTTACAAACTATTTTTTGTGTACTAATTAAGATTTTGTACTTAATTAATTTCACCTATCAAGGTGACAGGTTAAGTCAGTAAATTTTAACTCCATATTACTTAACATCATTTAAGTGTCTGGATTTGGCACATCCTTTGTCACTTTTAATACACTTTAGTATTAAACAAACAATTTCAAAATTCCATTTTTCTTTTCTTTTTAACAATGTCTCTGTTTATTAAAATGGTTAGAAACAAAGTCCTGAAAAAACTTTGTAATCTTCTAAAAAAATACTGCAATACTTACGTAATGATACATTTTAATACTTTATTTTAAATCGTGGTTCTCTGTAAATGCTGCAATCTCGTGCATTGGTATCATAAATAAGTCATTGGTAAAGGTGTTGGAGCTAAACACATTTTAACTCCTCAAAACACGAATAACACAGTGTTGGGTTCATAAAAAATTGTGCAACAGCTAGACAGAATGTTGAAAGCCACAGCCATGATAAAGTACAAGAAACACAAGCCTTGTGGAGGGGGAAAGCGGGTTCTGCTATCATTCAAGTGCGGCTCATTTTTTGTTCAACTGTACATATAAAAAATTTATCATCAGATTGTTTAATCATTAAAACAATTTTACCACAAACCTGCATACTAGAAAATAATGCAAAATTCTTATACGAATAATCTTTACTGCCTCCTCCCATCCCATACAATCAAAAATTGACAATCATACTGTAAAATTATATAAAATTTCCTGGTAAATCAAAACTATGGCTAGTCATCAAAAACTGTTATGTTGAGAATTACAAAATTATATTAAAAGCAATTATTTACCTACATTTAAATATTTGTATTCAAATATTTTTTAATAAAAATTAAAATGTGTTTTTAAAAAAAACACTTACTTGAATATAGGATACTATCACGATCAATACTAAAATGGTGTGCATTTTCCTCATTGTCCATCGGATGAGTATCGCGAGGTGAATCAGTTTGTAAAAAATCACTTTTATTTAAAATACCATTGGCATCATTTTTAGTGACATCCAGGGCAGTTTCTAGAATTCTGTTCTGATTTTCTACTATTTTGTCTTCATCTACTATTTCAAAGTTGCACAACATTTTCTGTAAATGGTAGTTCATGTGCGAAACATGGTAACTGTCATTGATGTGTGCCCACACATCATCAGCAGCCAACGTCATATCAGATTTACACAGCATACAGCGCGTTGTCGTCCCTGATACCGGTCTGAAGAATTCCTCGTGGTGACGCAAAATGTCAGGTAATTTGCAAAAAAGTTTCTGTTGCTTCTGTTTCAGCTCCAGCCTGGACACATGTTTCGAGAACTCAACCTGATGACTTTCTGAATGAACGTGAGTGAGGTATTCTTCGCTCTGCACCACGGTGTGGCACAACCTGCACATGAGCGTACCTGCGGAGAGCTTCCGGTACTGCACCAATCCCGGTCGCAAGTTGGTCGCGTGAGCCTCGCTCGCCACGTGCAGCAAGACATCCTCCATCTCCAGGCACCTCGCTTTGCACAGGCGACACTCGAAAAGAGACGGATCCACGGCATCCATCGCGACGTTGCCGAAATCACCCTGTTCCAAAAGTCGGACGGTGAACCACAAACGAGATAGTGCTATGGTCTTCTCTTCCAAAGTCTGAGTATGAAACCTGTTGTACACGTGGTAGTCGACCCCACATGCACTCACGAACGACGTGCACAGTTTGCAAAAGAAAATACCTTTACCCACGTAAAGTAGATATTTATATTCTTCCTGANGCCTCGCTCGCCACGTGCACCAAGACATCCTCCATCTCCAGGCACCTCGCTTTGCACAGGCGACACTCGAAAAGAGACGGATCCACGGCATCCGTCGCGACGTTGCCGAAATCACCCTGTTCCAAAAGTCGGACGGTGAACCACAAACGAGATAGTGCTACGGTCTTCTCTTCCAAAGTCTGAGTATGAAACCTGTTGTACACGTGGTAGTCGACCCCACATGCGCTCACGAACGACGTGCACAGTTTGCAAAAGAAAATACCTTTACCCACGTAAAGTAGATATTTATATTCTTCCTGAAATATCTTGTTTTGCAGTATTTCATTTTCTTCTTTCGTTGCGAGTTGTAATGCATTCTCCGACAACTCGCCAACAGTTCCATCCTCGCCAACAAAATGTTGAGAACACATCTGGATTTCTTTTCCATTTCTCAAATCTTCACTAGGAATATCCTTTTCACACATTTGCACTTCTTTGCTTTGAACACTACTCGAATCAGCAGAAAAAGACTTTTGTTTGGCCAGCTGCAAGTCCCTTCTACAACTTTCCTGTTCATGTTCTCTCACCAAGTTATCTTTGTGAGCCTCTTTCTTGACGTGCATCACAGCTTCCGCCAAAGTCATGGCACTGCCGTCACAAACTGAGCACTGCCAAATTGCACCGTACCGCAGCATTCTGTTTCGCGCGAGTAGCCCCCCTATTCCTTTTGAGAAGTTACGTGTTTTTTCCGTCCTCACTTTCAACTGCTGATGTTTCAGAGATGTCACGTGCACAAACACGTCGACTTCAGAACTGAAACATTTGTCGCAGAGCTTGCAATTATAGCTCTCCCCCTGCAGAATTGCAATATCATCACCCTCCTCCGCAAGCAGTTCCCGCACCTGTTTCACTTTCAGCAACAAATTCTTGTGGTACACAAAATCAAGGCGTCTCTCTTCCTTGAGTGTAAGTACATGGTGAAGCACAGAATTTAGATGTAAAAACAAATCCTTGTAGATTACAGTGTACACACCGCACAACTTGCAATAGAATTTCAAATCATCGGTGATCATCACGTGTTTAACGGTGGTGGTATCGTCTTCGTTGCTCCTCGGAACGATAGAGTCGACCTCCGCGTTCACAAAGTTTTTCCACACAGGTTCGCTTTCGTCGTCCAGATCTAACTCTTCATCTGCAAGCATTGCACAACCCCCCCTGTAAGTTCTCACGTTCATTTTGCACGGAACTTCTACGGAATTGTTCGATGTCAAAACTTTATTAAAAATGCTCATGCTCGATGAAAACATTTCCTTTATTTCTGAACAGGTTAATGCTCTATATAGACAGTTATTGATACCAGTCGCTTCCAGCATCGCGCCCGTTACACTCGCAAGTCGAACTTCATGATCACTTTCTTGTATAATGTTCGCCGGAACTTCGTCTGTCGATGACTTTGTGTTCTCTGCTGAGCTCTCGGCACCAGCACTTAGGTTCAGTGCAAACAATACAAGGTTTTCAAATGACTTAGCTTTTTTCAAGCCACCCGCGTCATCCAAAAACTGAGCTAGTTCCACATCCATCATGGAACCGCGTTATTAGTGGAGTGAACACCTCTCTGAAAAACAATAACAACACTTTTTAGCAGGCAATAAAAGAATTTATACAAAATCTTAAGACAAATATTAAATTCTGCTGCTTCATTTTTGCATGTATGTACAACACACATTCTTTAGGCTTATACATATATAACTAGTCTCTACCATCCAAAAAAATAATTAATAATGCAGCTCCACAACACCATACCAGTTTGTATGAATAATATGCTGTACTCAAGCAGTCATCAAATACCATATATTTAAACTGACAGATGGTATCAGGGGTCGATCCAAGGGGGGAGGGGCTAACTTTAGCCTAAAGCCCTCCACCCCCCTCACAATCATGATTTTACTCTTGATAAAATGAGATTATTCCTGAAACCAAGTGCATTCTTAATAACACAGTGTCAATGCTTACACCCAGCATAGTAACTATTTTACAAAATATTTAGATAGCCAATCAACTATGTATGTACTGGCATTTGTGTGTCTGTCTCAAGTAGCCCGCTCCTTAATAGATTTCTAGATCTCTCGGGAATGGTATAAGTTCAGTGGAAACTGAGGCTACAGTGAGTAGCTACGCTTGGAATAGAAACAACCAAGTGGAGAGGAAGCTTAGGAAACGGTGTATGCCGAGCTAGCTAGAAGTGGAGATACGAGTGCGGAGTGAGTGTTCTCTCTCTAGGAAACCCTTTACCTCTGCTGAAGCAAAACAACCCTCAACACAATGGAATGCACCACCGATACACATCCGACTCGGTGTGGAATGATAGCACGTGCCACAAATGTGTATAGGTCGCTCGTGGTTAATTGAGCACTTCCGAATCAAACTTTAAAAAATTATGCTGCCCCTACCTGCATTTACTGTAAAGGGCACATTGTTATGAACCCAGTGAAGTTTGAAACGCATAAAGCATAAAATAAAGAAACATNACGCTGCCCCTACCTGCATTTACTGTAAAGGGCACATTGTTATGAACCCAGTGAAGTTCGAAACGCATAAAGCATAAAATAAACAAACATTCTGAATCACTACGCATCCCTGGTTAGATTTAAGATGAAGGTAATTAGTTTGGCTACCTATTCGAAACACGTAGGGTAGCAGAGAGTTATGAAAAAAACACTAAAAATTCATCATTTGCTGCCAAGATTTAACTCAATATNGAACACGTAGGGTAGCAGAGAGTTATGAAAAAAACACTAAAAATTCATCATTTGCTGCCAAGATTTAACTCAATATTTTCATTCCAATATTTCTAATGAAAAAAAATGTGTTTATACATGAAGGAGGAGTGAAAATTTCATCCCTACAAGACTGCTACTAACAGCCAATTTTCCATGCTTAAAAAATGTTTTAACTGCAAAACAAACATTACCGTGCATGCATACAAAAAAAATTAGAGGAGTCCCTTGGACATTGTGACACTGTTTGAGACTATATTCTTATCACTGTTTTATAAATAGAGTAAATACGTGTTAGAGAAATTCAAATTATTTAATTGTCATCACATTCCTTTTCACAGACGCTATACTTGTGTTAGTCGGGCTGGTACTGTTACCATATATTTGCTGACAACATTGGCTGTGTAACTATGAGTATATAAAGTCTCAGACGTTTGTGTGATAAGAATATATGTGCTTACAGGTAGTATCCAACCAAATGTAAGATGACAAGAACATTGGCATTGTCCCCACGATTATAATGAACTTCTTGACAAACTAGGACTTACGATCACAATGCAAAAAGTAGCTGCAGATTATTTGCATATGAATATTTTCAGTCGTTTAAGAATTGGTTGAAAGAAGTTATATTGAATGTGACCATTAGATGTTGCCCACAAACTTTGTGCAGCTGAGAAATGCAAAGAGCTGAAATAGTGGATAGGGAAAAGTAAATTTATAGTTGATATACATATAATTTGAATGGCAATTTCCATCGTTCAGTGCTGATTTAGGCCATGTCTGAAATGGCACTTGTAGATTACTACAAAATAACGTGAGCAGAATTAGCAGACTAAAATGACAACATACTTTTTATTTTAGTTTTTAGTATGTAGCAAAACTAAATTACCAAATCGCAACCATCTCTGAACAAGTGACTAGCTATCGACTGTGTCTGAATTGAAAGCTACTAAATATTAAAATACTAATATACTAAATGGTCAATTCACACACAACCTTAAATTTGACTTGTAGGTTTGCACTGTGTATGTAATGAGTGGGCGAAGTTTTTTCTATGCTAAATCAATTGTAGAGTGGCCTTTACCACACACTGCCTGTCAAAAAATGTAAACCACATGAGACAGGTCATATTACGATTTTACCAACTATTTCAATTCGTCAGAATTATTTTTACTACTTTAACATAATTTTTTTTTTGTTTTGTAAAATAGAATGTTTGAAAATTAAGCCATTTTAAAACAATTAACAACAGAAAAATTATATGATATTTAGCTTTATAATTATTGTAGACATTACCCAAAATGACTTATTTAAATATCAGCTTACACCTGAAACACTGGAAAAAGTAAAACTATAGACAATTGTAGTTCACGTACGTGGATACAAAAGTATCGCTATCAAATTACACACAATTTTTTACTTTANTGCAGATAACCATACATCGAAAACCGAAAACTATTTTCCATTCCGCTGAAATACGATCACCGCCAAATTATTAAGACAGAATTCACCATTTATTTGTAAACACTACAGACTATTTTAAATTATCATTTGTATCGATCTACGTGATTCGACTGATCTCATCGAAATAATGGAAGCTTTCGGCAACTTCGTTATGTTTTTTAATATTTTGAATTATGCGTTGTTCTAGCAAACATGCCTTGTTTATTTTAGCCTAACCTTACTTAATTTATCAAAACTATATTTCAGCTAATCATATTTCAAAGCCAACATTTTCTATCAGCGCAGCTTAACTTTGTTATCAAATATAATCGTAAACATATGTACAAACAAAACATTTTTAACATTTTTTATACTTACATTTCTGTAAATTACAGTTTCACTTATATACATATTATAAAACTCAACGTCTGTCTGTCTGTTAGTGTGCTTATCACTCAAGAACCACATATCCGATTAACGTATTATTTTTTAATTCATAGTTATGTTCTCTGGCCAGGTTTTAGTAAATATTTTGTTTCGTATAGTAACAAGGAATAAGCAGTGACGATAATAGCGAATCAAGTCGGAAAAAAGTTTGGCGCCAGCGCGCCCTCTTGCAATACGCTGTCTAGACTGTTAAAAATGGAAAAATAGCGTATAGTAAAGAAATGTGTACAATAAAAATACCTTTAAAAAAAACTGCAGGAGCATGTATCTATATAATAGAGAAATACTAATAAGCATTTTTATCATTAAATTCACAACCAACATTCTATGACGAAGTTTTTCACCTTGCACTTATTAAAATTGAAAAGCAAGTACAGGCATTGTCAGGAAAAAGTATAAAAAGCATGGGCCTAACAATACCAGATAACATGGTAGATTCAACCATTAACAATGACTACATCAGAGAACCTTAAGACAATAAGTTAGAATTGCATACCACCGCGATGCTGTGAAGTTACCCTACCGAGCCTGCAGTGATGCGTGTGGTGCTGGTGGTTGTGCTTGGCGGTGGTGATCCTCCCTTGGGTACTTCTTCCTCCTCCACGTCCCTTGTGGACGTCGACATGCTAAGTATCGTGGTGGAGAAGAGGTGCCGGAGAATTTTCCCATCGCTGCTGGGACTTCGTATCACGACTTCGCCTCTGGCAGCGATTAGTATGTTGATTTACTGATGCTCGACATCCTGCTGGTCAGGCAAAGTGAAGCTTGGCGTCCCCACTGCCAATCGGAGGTCGTCAACAACCTCCTGTTACTCACACTGATGAGGTATGTGGTGTTTCTTAGAGTCTTCACCAATGAATGTGGTCCACTCCACTTCTGGGAGAACCAGGCACAAGAGTTATTCCCGCTGCTGAATACTTTGTGAACTGTAATGAAGACCAGTTAGCCAGGTGCCAACCATCGTGGTGCTGGTTTGGTGGCGGGCATCCATTTTTCCAAGTAGCGGTCTTGGTTTCCACGAGCTGCTACTAACTCTGCCTTGCGCTGTTTTATGGCTGTCCTGTCTTCTCGTTCATCTGTGCCCTCTGTCTGGTGTGCCACAAATTCTCCGGGAAGCATTAGTTCGCAGCCCTGCCGGATCGCTGCTGGAGTCCACCCTGAAGATATATTCACTCATCACCTTACTGTAAATAGGGAGGTAGGTAAATGTTTGGCCCAGCTGGTGTGGTCCTGCCCCACTCCCAGGCGTAACTGGGTCTTGAGGTCTTGATTCCTTCTCTCGGTGCGGTTTGACCTTGGGTTGTATATTGATGTTGTATGATGGCTTACCCCCCACACTAAGTGCACAGCTCTTGCCAGTACCTTCCAGTGAACTGGTTACTGTTGTCTGTGAGCAGTATTTTAGGGTACCCCGTCCCCCTCACAAGCCCAGGGGTAGAACTCAGGTTTCCAGTGTTTGTGCAATGGTGTGTGCCCGCCCGCTGGAGACTGGGTATGCTTCTGCCAATATAGAAAATCAATATATCATGGCTAGCATGAACCTCTTCCTTAGAGAGGTGTGGGGGGTAGGGGTTGATCAGATCTAAGGACACCATCTCTAACGGTTCCTCCAGCACCCAGGGTTGTTGTTGGATCACCCCATCTGCTCTCCTGCTCTTGAAGTGGTTGCAGGGGACACACTCCTTCAAGTACCTGTGTACGTTCCTACTTGCTCCTGGAAATGTGGGTGGATATTCCTGGTCGTCTGGGTTGCCCCAAGATGGCTAGAAAAATGGTAACTGTGAGCATGCCTTAGCATGTGATCGCGTATACTTTTTGGGACATAGATGCACCAGGTCACATCGGGATGCTGCCGATGGGTCTCGACGTGTGTGTACCGGATGCGCCACCACTCAAAATTTCCTTGAATAATTTCCACATTCTTGGCCCGCGTTTGTGCGCATTGATGTTGGGTGATAGAGACCAAGTGATTGAGTTCATAGAGTCTGGCTTCCGTGTTCGGTGTGATTTCTATTGAGTTACAGGTTATCTGTGCATTCCCTGTTGTATTTGTGGTGTTGGCAGTAGCGGGTAGCAAGTCGTCCCACTCGTCCCTGTTGACTGCTACCTCGGTGCCTGGTTCTCTGGATAGTTCATATGCCACTTGATTCTCTGTTCCAAGGGACATAATGCACAATGAAGTCGTACGATTGTAACAACAATGCCCACCACGCGAGTTTTTTCCTGGCTTCCCTCGTGGAGTGAAGCCAGAGCAGGCACCAGTTGTCGATTCGTAGGGTACAGCGCTGGTACTCGAGGTATGCCCTGTAACACTTCACTACCCAACTCACTGACAATAACTCTCTCTCATTCACATCGTATCGACCCTCAGTCGGACCAAACTTGGCCCTGGTTTACTCTATGATTTGGTGCTAATTGTTGTCACCTGACTAGAATAGTACGGCACCTAGGCCCTTCTCACTGGTGTCCGTTTATAGGCATAGGTGCCTACTGGGGTCGTAATGTGCGAGTGTTGTACACTGGCGGAATCTTCTCTACAGTTCCTGAAAGCAGATTTCGTGTTCACTGTTCCACTGGAACTTATGGTTCGGGGACAGCATGTCTCTTAGGGGCGCCGTAATCGCTGCTGCAGACACTAATGTTTTCCCTCAGCCAGTTTACCAACCCGAAGAACTTCCTGAGCTGTTTGCGTGTCCTGGGTGCCTCATATTGGTCAATGAGTGACAGCTGTTCCGGTGTTGGCCTACTGCCGTGTTCGTCCACAAGGTGACCAAAGAACTGAATGCATGGTTTCCCTATTTGTCACTTCCAATTTTCACAAGTTAACTTGTTTATCGCTTGGCGCTCTAATACCAATGACAGATGTTTCACATGATCTACTCAGGTCTCTGACCAGATGATCACATCGCCCAGGTATGAGGGGTTTAAATCTTCTACATTCCTGTCAAGCACTTGTACCATCATCATCTGAAAGGTGGCGGGTGCACATTTTAACCCGGAGGGCATGGCACAGAACTAGAAGTGTGGCCCATAAGAGGCCGTGAACGCTGTACTGTGGTGGTATCCTGGCTTAATTGGGACCAGCCAGTAGCCCCTGTGCAAGTTCAGTGATGTCATAACACCCGTCTTTCCCAGCTGGTGTAATGCATCAAGCCAATGTAAGGTGATGGTGCGCTTTGTGTAACAAAATTAAGGTGGTGAAAGTCGTCACAGAAGCGCCACGTTCCATCTTTCTTCCATACTAATGTGATTAAGCTATTGTTTTTGCTGTGTGTGGGCTCGATGATGCCTTCGGCTAACATCTCCTTAATCTGTTCTATGATAATGGCACACTGGCGTGGTTGGTAGCTGCGTGGTCCTGCGAAAAGTGGGTGGTCATGTTCTAATGGGATTGTGTGTTCGGCAATAGTTGTCTGCCTTTGAGAATCTGTGTCTGCAAACACGTCCTGTATTTCCTGAAGGATTTTCTGTACTATTTCTCGGTATGCTTTTGGCATTTCGTGGTCCATTTCGTCTTACTGGACATCTGGGGTGCAATTGGTCGTCTGCGGTTAAAGTTCGTAAACTGTGCCCCATTTATTTTGGCCAAAGTAGATCCTGCGGGCTGCTGGATCTACTATTGTATTTTGCTCTGTGAGCCAGGGTATACCAAGTATGCTGTCTTCCCGCAGGTTCACCGACACAGAGCTGTAGTTTTGGTTTCAACATCTTTAATTCGGACAGTGACAGTCGTTTCCCCGAGGGTTTGTCCGGTATGTTGGTATGTGGCTAAATGTACCATTTGTTTTGCAGGCCTTATCGCTTTCTCGTTTACGAACTCAGCTCTCATGAAATGATATGATGCCACTGTGTCACCTAACAATAAACACTGGATGTTATTCAGAATGACTGGTATCCTTATCATCCTGTGTGTACACTTTGTTTTTTTTTTTTTTTTTTTAACACAATTTGTTGTGTAGTGGGTGATACTGTGGTTTTGTTTTCTGGACATGTCGGTTTTGCATGTTCTTGTTTTGACCGGTGCAGTGAGCGTCCGGCTCGCTTACCCTCCCCAATGGCTTTCTGCAGGTAGGGCCTTCGCTATGCCAGTGGTAATTTTGGCCTGACCAATACCTGCATTGAAAATAGGGGCGTTCCCTCCTAATTGCTCCCATCTGCGTGACTTCAGGTGCCACGTTTGAGCCAGATGTTACAGGTGCAGCAAGTCGAATATTCCCAGTTTCCTTGTGAGTTGTTCGGCTCACCTCTTTTGTGCTGTGTCCAGCTGAAGGCTGTGCATTCCCATTCCCTGTATTGTGGTTACGGGTGCGTGGTTGGTATGGCCCATCCCGTTCCCTGCAGTGCACTTTCTGTTTGCGATTGGCCTGGTATAGCAAGGCTGTGAATCTCATGAGTTGCTCCACGCTACCTTGGATAAGTGGTGCCAGGGCCAACGTATATTCTGCTTAAACGGTTTACGCGATCACTTCTAAAATTTCTGTGTCTCGCATCTGTGGGTGAAAATGCCTGATGAAATTGACTTTCCAAGTGGCAAATGCAGTTAGCATTTCAAATTCTCCCTGTGCTTCTAAAACAGCACGGCTTTTATCCTATAGTGGCCAGAAAGTATTGGCGAAGTGACTTTGAAATGCATTTTGGAATTAGGTCCATTGCATAACATAGTGGTTAATGGAACGCCACTAAGTGTGTGCCTCGCCTGACAATTTGCCTCCTATGAAACTAGGCCACTCTGTTTCACTAACACCATACCTGCCCAATTTTCCTGTGCAGTCGCTCAGGAACGCCTGCAGGTCTTCATTGCTGTTTCCCCGAAGGTAGGCAGCTAATGGAATTGGGCTGGTATCGTGCCTGTTCCTATTGATGGTGCCGCTACTGCTGGCACTGATGTCATTGCCACCTGGTGTGGCAGATGTCATATGAAGCCAGGGGTTGTGTGTAGAACCAATGGGTTTCCCACTGGTCCTGCTGCTTGTCCGCACGCGTTGAATGTGCTAGCGGACTGGGTTGATTGTCGGTATTTTACTGTCCTCAGTGTTGGGAATCACACTGTCACTCGCAGTCTGTTCGTGCACCTCTCGCACTAGAAATGTCCCGAGATGGTGTTTACCCCATGTCGTTTAGTGCTGCATTGCCGGTGTGTTATTTGACCACATTTTTCACACGCCATTGTTCCCGTTTTTGTGTTTACAATGCACCTGATGGCACCGACAAGGTGATAATGCATCTCCTGTTATCGAGTCTGTCGTATTTTTTGTTGGTAGCAGTGTTTGTTTACATTGGTGGCACAGAATTTGGCCATTACTAACTGTGGTTGTGTGATGTATTACTGAGAGGCAATCAGTATGAGAATTTTTGTTGCAAATTACACACAGTATTGTCCCATTTTCAAGTCCTACACATAATATTTACTTATCACATCGTAGGATGCGAAAATTTGTTAATTGGGAATGCTGTGTCTTTTCCAAAAATTGTCCTGTTAGCTGTATGCGAGTACTCTGGCACGCACGTCTGTTCACAAGGCCAACGTTGCCACCGACCGCTCGCGGGCTGTTGCACTCGGTGCACAATGGTGCTCGTTTGCCATCAGGGGTACTGCTCCAGGCATACTCAATCCGCTTCCGGTTGGCCCGTTTAAAATTCTCCGCGAGTCACCTTGAGTTTGCTGTTTCCAGACACGGACATTCGGAATCCCGGAATGAATTTGGTTATGTTACTGGACGCAAGCACTTCAGGTGTAAAGTTTGTATGTTTCCCTTTCTAGTCACCCATTTATTTTGTAAAAACCCATCGCCAGTTCCGCAGTGCCGAGCCATGTGGCTCGGCGCGGTTGTCATGGTGACAGGTGTTGATCATGCAGCTGCCATGTTTCCCTATATGCTCTCGAGGCGAGGGAGAGTGTCTCGTTACCTATGAGAGGCGGGGGGCAGTATCGAGGACCGAACAATCATGTGGCTGTATCCCCTGACACACACGGGACAAATTTATAGGAAAATGTAATATATATATACAGGGTATTCAGGCTACCCAGCGCTCCTTAATATTACCTTTTACCTTGTAAATGAAGGATGCCTCCTTGAGGCTTCGATGTCTTCCCCGATAGGGTCAGGGCCTGAAATAAAACACTAAAATGAGAACTCACAAGTTTTGGTTAGTTCAAATAACATGTATTGCCGAATAGTATACACAGTTACATGTATGAAATACCAATTAAAGCGTACCTGACTCATAAGGCCTACCAGAGGCCGTAACTGTACAAAAAGGCACGAAAACTTACAATAGTAATTAAACCTCAAGGGTAGGTAAATTGAGCTGACGAAGGGGTAATACGAACACAGGGAAAACTGTAAGTAAACTAAATAAAAATTCCAGTAAATTACGTTCACCTATTGGAGTTAAGTGTTCTGAACAAAGTATGTAAGTCCCACGCGATGCGACCCACATGCAGCACCTAAAACCTGTGGAATCAGACTGCCGGAGATGGTGTGGGCGAGTGGCGTTCTTGCCAAGAACTCGCTCCACTTAGCGAGGTAATTTAATTAACTGACCTCATAAACATAGAACATTATATATATATTCTAATTGAGTTTTCTAAATCAAGAGTTCTTAATTAAGCACTAATTTAATACAAAACATGATTATGTGGTGCCTTGCAGAGCACATGGAAAATTTAGGTCTGTTAATTTTGGGGCACTCTACGACCTGAACGGTCAGATTGAAAGAAAGTCTAATTATTTCCCACGTTACTAATTTGTTTTATTTGACACACAATTGCACTCGGAAAATTATATAGAACACTTCAAATATCCTAGCGTTGCTACTCTAAACCTCATTAAATATGCATGTGGATTGTATTTATTCTGCGATTACTTCGCAATCCCTTAAGGGCGAGTTCACGAGCCTTTGCCAGTCAGCAATTAATTCTAATGCTATTTAATACACATTCTAACACTTGACTCTTATCCTAATTACACAGTAGGGACACCACAGGTACTCGGTTGGATCTCTCGGTATCGAGTCATGCCCCTTTCACATGTGAACAATGCTGACATGCATCGTAACGCACGGCATGCGTTTTTTGCGAGCTGCACTGGTGCAGTGACTGGGCCGATGACGTGATGAAAGTAGCTGTGCCAGACCACGCATTAGTGGTCGACGTCAATAAACCTGCTTAATTTATAAAATAAACTAAAACATACCCACTTTTTAATTTTTTTACATTATATATTTCATGTTTTTTTTTTTTGCAACTTGAAATTCTAGAAAAAAAAACATTTATCTTCAGCTATAGTCAGTGTAATGTCATGATTACCTTTGGATTACGTACGATAGTAAAGAATAAATTATTTTAAAAAATTTAATTTATATTTTTGCCAAGCAGTTATTTAACATCCTTTCTTGTGAAGAAAGTATGGAGAAATGATTGTCGATATCAACAGAAATAAGTTCTTCCCAGACATTACCAGGTGTTATAATTATAATCTTGTTTAACATAACATTTTTGGGAAATTTCAGGGTTTTATAAAAAAATTGTAATTGAATTATTAATATTTTTCAATTCATACTAAAAAAAAATTTATATTAACAATCTTACATGTTGTAATTTGAAAGCACGATACTGTGTCTCGTAACCTGAAACACTTTCTTCCGAATGGAACAAACACGGCCACTAAAGCTGAATATCACGAAAATTGTTTTGTGTGATTGGATATAATGGAAAATTATGAACCAAATTAATCAGATTTCTTCGCGGGAAAGATAAAGATGAGTGGTTATTGTTCGTCCTAGTTCAGGACGTTGACGAGAAAATGGAAAAGGAGAATTAAGTGATAGACCCGTGAATCAAAGAGGAGCGGGAGCTGATCCGGGAGTGAAGACGAGCAGTGATATGCGATCTATGCTCCGAGGAGGAGTGATGAACTTGGTATGTGGTGGGAGTAATGGAGCTCTTTGTGTCAGAGAACCTTGATCCTTTTTTCGTGAACATCTTCTCGCGATCTCTGTGGAGCGAGACGGTCCATTCGAGGGGTTCGTGAACAATTCGCCCATCTCTATATCAATTCCTTGCTATTTTGCATGTACATATGCACCTTCAGAAATACCTGGAATGGTCGACGTGCGTAATTGAATTCGAGTGATGTCTTTTACAGAAAACAAGCAAGCAATTCTATTAAAAATATTTCCATTGGCTAACAATTTGCTGAGCATAGCTTACATGAATGTATCAACTGTGGAGTGTTGTGGTTATATTTCGTACTATGGCTAGAAAATTTCACCATGTTCACTTTTGACACTTTCAGTTAATTGAAATAAACGTATATCATAATTCCTTTTTACTAGTCTTCTTCCACACTTATCATGGATAATTTAAATAGCTTTCATCTTACACAGGACAAACTAATCTTCAGACGGAGCAGGTGTAAATTCTACTGCACCAAATTACACCAGTGTAGCTACACCGGTTGAATGAGATGCTTACTGTCAATTATAGTCTGACTTAATATCCATTTGAATTAAACGATATTCGTGCAGTTTTCTTTGTCAGTGTAACTACAACTGTTGAATTTAATGTTGCTATTAGTTCATTCCAATCAACTTCAACCTTAAATATTCCTTTTTCCACTCCAAACATAAATGCAAACAATCGTAACCTTCACGTTTTACTGGAACATGCAATGCAAATCTTCTGTTGTACTGTCTTTAAAGTCCAGTTTGATGGAATTTGGTGCTGCGCTCTAGAGGCAACAAAAAACATGAATATAAAAGTATGTGCCTGAGTATGTATCTTTCTATTTGTTTTTATATAAATCGAATAGCTAACACTGATTTTTATAGTTCTTGTGTGTTGTTTTCTAAGAACTGTAATGAATCTGACAAATCCTGAGAGAGTTTGTTTAGGTTTTGACGAATTTATGTAGACTTGAAGATTTGATAGATATGTAATTTTGTTAGGTCCTTGTTATTTATCATTGTGTAGTATTGTGTCTGTTGATATGTGCAAGGTGCAGAAATTTAAGCGACATTTTTCTGGAAACATGTTTCAGCACCGTTAATGTACTTAGTGTACGGCATGCTCGAAGATTTTCACGTTTTTTTAGTGTATAAGGGTCTTAATTTAGACCCAATAATTTAAAGATTGTTCAAGCTGCTGTTAACTATGTGGCATGAAGCAAGGAAACAAGAGAGAAAAATCCGCGGCATAATGGTGGACTACAAGAAAAGAGCTGACCGACGAAGAGATTTCTATGAAAAAATTGTGAGTAAGAATTTGGTCTTGTTGCGCCCATCGTATGCATGTTTGACATTGTAGTTATAATGCAAATATTTTGTCTTGGACTAATTAAGAATGTCGGCTTTTCCGAAAAATAACTTAAATATGTGTGAAAATGGTATCAACACTACTAATCACACCGAACACGAATTTACAAGGGGCATCACGATATTTGCAGTACATATTGCAAAATGCGGTAGTAGGGATGGCTATGAAGATCAGGGAAATTTTGAATTAAAGTATGTGCGTTATAGTTATATTTTCGAATGTAAATACGTTAAGACCCACCTCACATTATCTAACATCACGATATGTAAATACAAGGTACTGTTTGTCATCACATAATACCTTATTTTGTTGTGCTGCAGTGCAAACACCACCTGTGCGTTACGTATATGTTTTATTCGGTTAGGTTTGCTACATTAAAAATAGCTACACACGCAGTAATATACAAACCCTTGACGACATACAACAAAATGCAAAAACCTGTAGTATACATATACCACACATTTTAAACATACCGGAAGTATGTGAATTTAGTCACCTACGTAGGTGGTGGGTACAACGTTTGTGCTGCAATAAGGAAGTGGTGCATGCTCTCACGTTCGTTGTAGTACTGGCGGCAAAACATGAACTCCGCCGGGTACCCCCACGAAGTGCGGCGTCCTGCCATACCGACGAAGACCGTGCCTCACATCCCGCCTTATAAGCTCTATTCTTTGGTTGTTCGCTTCTGTATCACGGTCAAGGAAATTCATGCTATGATTCACCCGAAGGCGCTCATAGTCATGCCCTGAACTACAATTATACGTGCGCCAACAGTAATTTATAATTGTCGTTCCAGGTTCTATGAATTGCTTGATTGCCTTCAGAAGCGTTCTGCTAGTTTGATTTTGGACAAGAACAAGAAATATACAATTATTAAGTGTCTCAATCCCACAGAAAACCCACTGCCCCTGGACGATGTAACCCTTCTTATGCTTGCGCCTCCCACTTTAGCCTCATTTAGCTCAACAAAAGAGCCCCCCTCCAAATAATTTTTTTATCCCTTGTCTCACGTATACATTAGTGAATCACCACCTCGCACGTAAAGGACGAACAATCCACGACGGTAACCATACTAATATGACACATTCTATAAACAAACATTACCTTGCTTTCACATATTTGAGGTAACCTAACATTGGTAATGATCTAGTTTAGGGGCTTTTCTGAAAAACACAATAAAAATTTAAAATTATGATATATTTCTACTCTACTAATGATGCAGAACACGAATATACTAGGGGCATTAACGTCCGACTAATTTCGTAATATGTGCCCACCTAACCTAACA
>NQII01006938.1:67706-98744 GCA_002778355.1 Clitarchus hookeri | reverse complement strand
CGAGGTCTTGAGAGCCGGTGAGGTGAGTATGGAGCGGCGCCGGAATGCAAGGGCGGGGGAAATGCGAGATCTCCGAGAAAGCCCGCCGACCAGCGGCAGCGTCTGGCACGAATCCCACAACATGCGAAAATCCGGGAGTGACTCCGCCGGGAATCTAACACGGTTCGCGTAGGTGGGAGGCGAGCAGGCTAACCACTACACCACCGTGGCTCCCATGTGCGACTGGAGTTCGCGGAATAAGCGACTGTTTTACCTCTGTATTTTTAAGTACTCTGTGGCCGCCGCCTCCTCAAACGAGAGCCGTGGATCCTATTTTTGAAACCGTCGGCGTTATCTCTCTTGGGAAAGGCTCCTTTCTTTCGGAAAGAAAGGCATATGAGATCACCTTCCCGTGCCTGTAAGTGTTTGTCGGCTATCGGTGTAACAGTTCTCTTAAATTCCCTGAGATCAAGCTTCTAAAATATTGTTTTTAATACTAAATCGGGTAGGATAGCATTTAAACTAATCCATAAATGACATATTCAGCCAATGAGTCCAAACAATTCCATAGGATCAAAAGTATCGATCTGCTACAAGAAAAAAACGTATTTATTGGTGATTTGAACCGTATTCCTTTTTTTAACAATTTGTCCTTCACCAACCTGTATGATATTTGAATCAAATAACTGTACACAAGTTTCTCAACGAAATCAATATTGTTAAAGAGTGCACGAAACATGACACTGACAAAAAGACGCGGGTTTTTGCAGTCCCCACGCATTCGAAAGCCAAATTGGCAAATTTAAGTAATATCAGTGCTATATAATTCTAATTGCATTCTTTATAGGCAGCAAGTTATTAAGAGTGGTAAATTAATGTCTTATTTCTTGCCCTGTTGAAAGTTAGTTTTAAGTTTCAAGCTCGTTTCTAGGAATACGTCTCAGCGAAGAACGTTTCAGCTACAGATTTCTAATAATGGCTTGTTAATAAAAATGTCCATAAATTCTTTAATTTAGAAACACACTAACAAGTTATCTTTAGACGACAGAAACCTGTAGATATTTCACGTGTGCCCAAAATACGCGTACCAAAAATATAATAACTCAAGAAAAGATTGAGTTATAAACTCGCAGAACAATGGTTTCAACAAAAGTTGCATTTAGAAAACACTGTATTATGTAGTGTTATTGATTTTAATTTTTATAAACACACTAAATGCCTAATTAAAAAAAAAATGTTCGCGTGAAGCAGTCCCATTGAATTAGCATCTCGTAGCACAACAGGCGGTCGAATGCTTATCACAGCGGTCGTTCCACTTGTGTGAAGTTCCTCGCAAACGCAATGCAGAAGTCCTGGGCGTGTATTTTCTGTGGCTGCCCACAGCGAAGTGGCAACTATTTATTGCTTAAAAATTGTGTTTTTATTTTTAAAAAAAAGTTATACCATAGCATTATTGAAAAAAAATTAATTCGTGTGTGTATTTTTCCTTATAAGTGGTGAATAGTTACTTTGGGAATACACACTACCCTTTCATTTCCGTGATTATTGTTGTACACTGTGGGATTTGGCCATACATGTACAAATGTGTACGAAATATTTCTTACGTTTATCGTACTATCTTATTTATACAATTTCACGTCTGCTTCACCTGATTGTTGCTCTGAAGCCTGGAAAAAATGTGTAGTAAAATAATATTAAAAAATTTTATTATCTTCCCCTTTTAGTCTGCAAGCAGTTTTTGGTTCCTTTTGTGGTCAGGGTTAATGAAAACGTGCATATACAGAAAGGCACGTGTGAGATTCAAACCCAAATTACCTTGAAAAAAAAAACTATGACAATGGTCTGGGAAATAGTATGTTTTGAAAAGTTAGTTCGTCTGTATTGTTCAGTTATTGAAACCTGCAAAATTAGCGTTATTTCCAGGAAGCCTGCTAAACTGTACAATCACCTGTATACTACACAGCATTGTTTGTGTATTAGATTATACGTCAAAAAGGCCCATTTTTTCCCCATATAATTTGGTTGCACATTATTACACCAGTTCATCGTTAGTTGCATGTTTTTAGTTGAAGTCTCCAACGACGTGTCAGACTATGGTCTGATCACACAGGTGTTATCAGTGGCACCGTATTTAGCTAGGCTGGGACGGCTTAATTAATATGTTGAAAGCGGGGTCTTGGAAACGGAGTAGGTAGTTCATACAAGGAGGAACGGGGAAGGAATTGGCCGATACTCCTTTTCGTAATAACATTTTTCTTCTGTAGTGGTGGGGCCGTGGTGGCTGAGCGGTTAAATCCCCGTCTGGGTCACTCCCGGATTTTCGCAAGTGGGGATTGTACCGGACGATGCCACTGGTTGGCGGGTTTTACCGTTTTCCCCCGCCCTTTCATTCCGGCGCTTTTCCATTCTCACTGGCTCTCAAAATCTCGTTGTTAAGATCCGCCAAAAATCTCTCAATTCAACTAAACTCTTCTGTAGTGACCCCGCTGTTGAAAAGACTTCAAGTCCTACGTACATAGCTACTTGTAGTTTTTTGAGAAGATGTGGGCNTTAATATGTTGAAAGCGGGGTCTTGGAAACGGAGTAGGTAGTTCATACAAGGAGGAACGGGGAAGGAATTGGCCGATACTCCTTTTCGTAATAACATTTTTCTTCTGTAGTGGTGGGGCCGCGGTGGGTGGGGCGCCGGTTCCTGCTGCCGCCTCGCCGGTCCTTGCTTCTAGCCTGCTTTGGAGCTCTCGCCGCAGATTCCCATTGCGGGCGCGTGCGCGAAAAGTGCGGGTTCACAGCTTAGGCAGTAAATTCTTAGTTTATTTTATTGGCGATATTGCACCTCTTTAATAAGTTGACGGAATTGTATATATTGCTACATAAATTATAGGGCTTTACTTTGTTTTTCCCTTTTTCACAAGATAACACTGTCTGAAAATATATATTTTAAAAAAAGATCCGTGAACATAATTTGTTACAAACAAATCTTGCTTTATTAACATGTGGACATAATGATTTCTGTATTATACGAATACTTGATACATATTCTTTTCTATTATGTGCTGAATGTCATGCTGCCATTAAAGGAACTATATTGAAATTAATTTTCAATATTTTTTTTTTATACACTGGTTAAGTTGAGTTTACGCTTCAATTTTGGCCTTTCATAATTAGTACTTTATTAGTATTCTCTAAGATTCGTTTGAAATACTGCGGGCAGTCGCGTCGAAGCGCGCCTCACGTTGAGAAACCGGCCAACAGATAGCACTGCGCTGTCAGCGGCCTCCGGCAGGTCGCTTGCGAAGACTCCTCGCACGCAGCGTTGCCGTATCCGCACGTGAGGTGTGAAAACGCGTGGCTAATAAAAACTATAATGGATGAAAGGGAAACTTCCTAACACAGAGAGAAGAAAAATTAAAAAAGAAAAAAATACTTAGCGAAAATTTTATCTTGGCNATCCAAAAAAATCTACTGATACGGGAAAACGACAACGAAGTTTCACTGTAGTGAGCAAAGCACTCTAATTATGGCAAGTTGTAAACAGCATCATCTTATATTCTTAGGGCAAAATATCGGTTAAAATATCGGCGATTTAAACATGAATTGCGCACAATTCCGATAATTATGATATCGGCCGGTTTCGATATATCGGTACCGGTATCGGCTCAGCCCTACTCTTGACCCACAAGTAATAAACAGTTAGAAAATTATGACAAACAACAATTAGAAGACGGTGACAATACTTCAAGAAAAAAATTCTTAAGCGTCAGTTCAGCAAAGTGAATAACTTACTTATCGTATAGGTATAGTAAAGCATTTTCTATTGGAAATTGAAGCGTAAACATTGACTAGCGTAGTGACCCCAAACTACGCGCATTCAAACCGGACTTAATTTCATTTTAAAATAAATGCAAAAGAATCTATATCATACTGAAAATTAAATATTGAAACAAACTTTAACTTGTGCAGCATTTGTCACTGTTTCCGCAAATAGTGTGCACGATCTGTTTGTCTTGTTTGTACTTTACCTACATTTCTGTACATGTGACCAACAGTCATTTATTTGTATACAATTGAAGGGTTAATTTGGAAAATGGCATATCTAAAAAAAAAACCTCTTTACAAGAAAAATACTTTTGTTTCACAGTCGCAAATAACATCATAATTTTAAAAGTACCATTATTTCAAAAATATTAGTTACCATTGTGAGAACAAGGCATGTAAAAATAAAAGAGCATTGATCAAACATAGCTTATAAAAACAATTTAAACCACGGCAAACTAATTTTTCCATTAAAATAAGCCCTATTCCACTTCAACGCTTCAATTAACTTGCATATCGTATTCAATTAATTGCATGTCTTACATTCACTTGTATATCGTATACTATTAATAGTATATCTTCTGTTCATTTCCTTGTAACCTACATGCTTTTTCATGTGACCTACATTCAATTGCATAAGACCCACATTCATTTCTAGGTGACCTGCATCCAATTGCATATGCCTTACATACAGTTGCTTATCATCTGTTTATCTCCATGCCATCTACTTTCTTGCGCATTTCTATCTCTCATCACCGTCCACAATGTTGAGGGTGCCGGCCACAGAAAAATTCATTATTTGATATTTGTAGGATCGGTACATGTAAAATTCCTAATGTTACTGTTTATGTCACGCAGAATAGAAAAAAAAATGTATAGGCATACCAGGTATTCTGGGGAAATTTATTACATTTATTGTGTGTAGTACAGCCCGAGAGGCGGGACGACAACCGAGGTATATGTACAGTATTGAAGGTTTACCACGTGCTCAGATTTATTCGCAAAAAAAATCAGTGGCCCTCTCTATTCGTAAGTACTCTTTGGTACTATGCATTGGTGGCCTTGACTTCCAGCGTAATTTGCCACGTTTTCTGTTGGCATTTATATCATAGCAAAGGTGTCCAAACTCTGTTAATTTTTCATCCGCTTATAAACCAAATTAATTGTGTGTTTAGGGGCCGTAAAATACTTCGTCGGTAAAACCAAGTTATTTTGTTCGTATTTGGTCGCCCCAAACAAATATTTGGTAGGTGCAACTAAATATTTACAGCGTCTGTTATTATTAAAAAAAAATTCTTAAACTCGACTGTGATTTGAACCTTGAACGTTTGCGCCCGAGCGTTACGCCTTAGCGCCCTCGGCTTAAGTGACTGCTGATTAAATCTTCATGTTTTTATGTACTGTATACATTTCGAATACTGGAAAACGTGCGCAGATAAATATTTCAGGTTTTACAGATTTACTTTTTAGTTTCCCGTTTAAGTTGCTTTATTCAGATGTTCGCACTATTATCAAGTATTAATAAATTCACAAACAAACACTGCTGCTATTCTAATTGTCACAAAATATGCAAATGAACTCTGGAGCTGTATTTTCGGATGATGGCAATCAAATGAGAGGCCAAACAAACAGTTAATTAAACTAAGTAATTTGGTTGAGAGTCTTAATTTCTTTTGGCCCAACACAAAGGTTTTTTTTAATTCGAGCGTGTGTTTTGTTAGATGAACAAAATTAATTTTGTTGTTTTTTTTTTTAAGTTTGGTTTATTCGAGAAAATATTTTGTTGGGGCAACTAACTATATTTTTTAGCTTTATACAAACCAATATTTTGTTGGCTGGAACGGAACATACATTTATCTCAGTGTACTGTCCAACAGCAAACGCGTGACTTAAGGTGGCCGCCTGGTTGAAGGAATTTTGCACGTCTTGAGGCCTTAAAGCGTGGGAGCGCTAGGGGCGACCGAGACATGCGCGTCAACTCTCTCATAGCCTCTACGCGCAAAACACTGAACTGGCTTGCAGTCTTGCTGTCGATAACGCGCCTCTACGAGACTTTTAGCGGAGACCCTGCCATTTCATGACGTAATAATAAAAACAAAGGTTTGATGCACGTCCCTATTCCTTTTTAAAATGTTTTGTACTGGAATTTTTATACCTAAAAATGACCGTGAAAATACCCGTTTGAGCCATTTTCAATATCGCAAAAAACATGACGAATGAAGACTGATTATAAACACTTTCATTTAAAGGTGAAGTCTTCCGACATATAACATCACGGAGATCAAATGCAGACAAATTAGTAAAAGAAGGATTGAGAGCATTGCGATGATTACAGTAACGTAACGACACATCAGGTTAGGATATTCAAACAGAATGGGGGTATTATTAGTGGCTCAGACTTGCAGAGAGCAGATGCACGAATGAACGTAAAGACTATCAAAAAAAGAGGAAAGTTATCATTTGTTTGGTATCCAAGGTCATCAACATACAGTGACAGCCTAGCTACCAACCTTGTAAATGGTGTGTTAACTTGGGCGCAGATGGTACAACAAAGTGGTCATGGAATTTGTACTAATTCAGGGGTATTTTATGCACCGAATAAGTGTTTTCCAGATCACAGTGCACTTAAGAACTTCATTGCTGAAGATGGAATGGAATTTGTGTACAGAGCATACTTTTTGTACTCAGACATGTTGGACGGTTTTTTAATAAAACGTTTTCAGCTGGCGCTCTGCACAGCATTCGGCGGACCTACCCAGACGGCCACCTTAAATCTACACGTTTTTGGAGTCTAGCTTGTCGTAATATTCAAACCCGAGATATTCCAGCCACTAGCCACACGCGGCCGTGCCTCCGGGTGGGAACGGCGTGTGGTCAGTAGTCGTTAGTTTCAGCGTTGAAGCGTGGGCGCGTTGAAAAAAGAACCGGTATTTGACCGCAATTGTGCGCTCTGGCCACTAAAAGTCGTCCCGTTTTGTACGTGCGTCCGGTGAAAGGCCGTTGCTGTTCCCGAGGTTATGTTGATGCAGAAGTTTTTTTTTCTCGTCTCTGGCACGCGGTTAGGAGAGGATTTTCATAACCCACCGCCCTCCTCAGTCCATTGGACTGGTGGACTGCTCACAGCTATGTGCAGTCCCCGCTCAACACTTGTTCCTTTGCAGCACACCATGGCTCCGCCACTTGCTGTTGACTGGTTCCTTCCTGCATTGGTTTTGAGAACTCACGTGCTGCACTCGTATGACATTTTTGAGTGTGGAGTGTTTTTTTTTAAGGCCCCCGTCTACCTGGAAGTTTTTCCCACGTTTAGGCTGAGAAGCGCGGGAGCGATAAGGGCGACACTGCCACGCGCATCAAGTACGCCATCGCCGCTAAGCGCAAGGCTCTGAACTGGCGTGCAGTGTTCTCGTCGTGCTGCGTGTACCTATGGGACTTTCAGCGGTGACCATATTATTTTATTAGTGGGAAGTCTTTAGGAAGGTTCAGTGCAGGCGCCTATAGTAGTTTTGTATGTATCTGATGCGTGCATTTTGAGCTACAGCGTCTTGGAAAGGCCGTTTTTAGCGGTTTTGGGGTACTTTGAACTGATGTTTCTAACGTACGTTATATTTTGAAAGTACTTAACAGCTCTCGTCTGAAGTGTGTGTTCTTTTCGTAGATCAGCACATTGGACGCACGCGTAATAGTTTCGTTGAAAAACGTGTATTTGGAACACTGCAACGCAGTTCCAGCGCCAGGTAGACGGGCGCCTTTGTATCCAAACAAGAGAACAGCACGATGTGTGCTCTACGGCATTGTATTAACATCAATTTTTTGCAAACAAAAAGGGCGAAACATTCACAAACCAGATTATCAACAAGCTATACTCTCAAAACTCCGGGTGCAAATTTCTTGCTGTGTACCATACCGGCAGTTTGTGACAGGCATGTTCGTGGACGCAAAGAATGAACGGGTTAAGGGCGTTAGCCACGAAAGGAAAAAGTATTTTATATTTGTACCGCATACTTTTCAATTTGTAGACATGATATGCGATTACCTTTTCCTCGGGTATAACTTTAAGATTGCATGGTTTTTGCAAAATAACTGTGAAAGTCAAAATTTTACTGTTTTTGCAACCAACCTATTCACAGGAAATGTATCAAAGGCAACTGTCTTGTATTTTTTTACGTATGTTTAAAAAAAGTTATTTTACTAAGATTCAGGGCAGCTACAAATAAAAAACTGCAAGAATTTACTTTATTTTCTTTAATTTTTTTTAAATTGCAAAAACGTTTCCTTGTACGATTTTATAGATATTTTGAAGTGGCTCTTGGCATATTCTTTTAGTGTGAATTATCTCATTTCTGTACGTAAGTTAGTTTTCATTATCTGACCATTTATAAAATAGTACAATTGCGAATTTGTGAATGTATGGAAAAACTGTGCGTTCAAAAATTTTTTTTTTTTTTTTTTTTTGCTAGAAAAGAGTAATTACTGATAACATCTAAAAGTTGAACAGTATGTGGTACAAATAGAACACATTTTTTCGTGACCAACGGCCTTGAAAAGTATTAAACAATATATTAGTTTGTAAACTGTAGTTTTGAATAAATGTATGGGCACTGGACCGGGAACTCTTAGTAAATAAAAGGCGCAAGTCTAGAAAACTACTCCAAAGGGAGAACGCACCGCATTCGTGCGCACTCTGTGTAGTAATATTTTGTACAAGAACTATTTATTACTAGGTATTGCCAACACACCTACTTTCTCCCTGTTTTTATTCATATTAATTGTAAACTAAATTTTATAATTTATTGATAAAATAGAAGTAAAAGTTCAATTATGACTAAAAATAAGGTACTTTTATGTTGACAGAAGTATAAAACGTTTGTTATGAATGGCATATTTAGAAAACAACCAAACACATCTTACATAAGGTAATTTTTCAAAGGTTTGATAAAAAAAAAATGTGTGATGAAACCGCGAACACACTATGCACAAATCGAGGCAACATAAGAAAATACGTTTAATTAATTGATTACAGCTATATTTCATTTAAAGCACACAAGAATGATTATGCAATATGTATTATGTTTATCTTCATTTATAGTGGGGCCGCGGTGGCTGAGCGGCTAGGCTGCTCGCATCCCACCAAGGCGAACCGGGTTCAATTCCTGACCGGGTTACTCCCGGATTTTTGCATGTAGGAATCTTGCCGGACGATGCCTCTGGTCGGTGGGTTTTCCCAGGGACCTCCCGTTTCCGCCGCCCTTTCATTCCGGCACTGCTCCATTCTCACCTCAATCACTCTCATCGGCTCTCAAGACCTCGCTGTTAAGAGCCGCCCAAATCTTTCCACTCACTCATTAATTTATAATGGAACATAAGTGCATGGAACTGCGATAAACATCGGTGGCCGAATATTAATGTGAGCCACTGTGTATTCGTTGCAAATTGCGAACCGAATGCGAGTGTACGAAATTATACCAAAGGTAATGTGGAGAACTGTGGGTACTGAAGGGATCAAGGGAAAATGAACGAGGGTATAGGCTATTCACGGTAAAGTGAGAATTTTTTGAAGACCCCTCATTTAGAATAATAGTAAATAAATATATTTTATTGTTGCCTTAAACGTAAACTTTCGAATCCGGTGAAATATGTACGCTGTGTTTGTTATTTGCATGGCAATATTTATTTAAAAAGGAGGTTTAAGGATTAAATGTGGCTGAAAGGAAAAAGTAACAAGGGCCTCAAAAGTGCTCACTTTACAGTGAACAGCCTACATGGAGTGAATTCGATCGCAGCCGACAACTGCAGGCGCGTCGCAAATTTACGGCGTTTAAATCCTTCCGCAGGCACTGCATTGGCGTCCGTCGCATAACCACCGCAAAGTTCAGTGGAGGAGACCATTTGTGGACCAGTGTAACTCTTCAAAGAATAAGCTATGCATTGGTGGCATTGACTTCCAGCGTTATTTGCCACGTTTTCTGTTGGCATTAATATCATGGCAAAGGTGTCCAAACTATGTTCATTTCTCATCCGCTTACATTTCCAGCAAATACATTTTACGTTCTGTATTGTTTTTGGATCGGTACATCTAAAATTCCTAATGTTACTGTTTATATGTAACGCAGAATATAAAAAATATGTATAGGCATACCACGTATTCTGGGGAAATATTTTTATCAGTTATATAAAAATGTAGTAATTAAATTTAATGTGTGTAGTATACATAATAAAAAAAACTGTGTGTAGTTTTTAAAAATGAAAATAAAAATAAGATTTTTTTTATTTTTAAAAAGGAAACATTTAAAAATGAATTAAGACACTATCAAAATTCTTTGTTGGTTGTATAACGCTATGGTTTTTCTGTGACGCAAAAGTAACCTTGTTGTAATTGTCTGGCGTGTAATTTTAAAAAAACTTCGGAGCCGGAAAAAAAATTTTAATTAATAATAACGTTCATGAGTAACTAAAATGTAAATTTTTAATTTCTTTGATATTTGAAACTTTGCCTGTACCTAGTATTCGCCGTCAGGATGGCAACGACAATTTACGGGGAGGAGAGGCCCAATTGCGCCACCCCCCCCCCCTCCTCAGCCAGAGTGATGTGCAAGCACCACTCTGGTTAAGCCAGCGCTAAGTGAAATTCAAAGAGAAGATGTCCTGCCTCCCTCTCTACAAGTATTTTCTCTACCAACCAATAAAGAGCATGGTTTCTACCTGTCTGTCTCATGTAGCATTTTCTGTTAATGTATGCAACTATTTTTAATTATTTCATGTCGAAAGGGCTATTGCGGCGTCTATGCCGGTTTTTCCTTTTCTCTTCTTAGCATAGTAGTTTAGCTATAAGTACACTCAGGGAGGTTGTCATGGCTGAATTATGGCCATGGCAACCCAATCCCTTGCTGCCGCAATGCACGTCTCCTTGCGCGATTTCCTTCCCTTGTAGGCGTATGGGGCCTAGCCCTAAGACGCACTTAATTCTCGTCCCTACCGCGGGCTCACACTTTACACTTAGTTCTAGAGTAGGTTAGAAAATAAAATAATCCACAATTTCAACCGTAAAGTTGTCGAGCATTTCTGAGCCAGATCGGGTTGGTACTGTGTGCACCTTCTAATGTAATCGGACGCACTGTGCGTCTCGAAGCAGTACTCGAAGCCAAACTGTGAACCGGTTAGTACCTGGTCTTGTAATCGGATAAGCTGACGTAACACGACTCGGGTCGCGCTCTGAGCTAATGATTTATACGGTATTGCTCCCTCGTGGGCCATGCGTCATCCAGTCCAATGTCGTCGGAGGAGGTTTATGACGAGGAGGGGGCGGAGAGGGAGGGATAGGCGACCTTCGGTGTCCTCTGAACGGCCAGCCGCCAGTGAGGAGGGTTCAACTCCTTGTCGTTGCCGTTTTCCCACAACGCGTTCGGCAAAAGGCACCGGCTTACAGCGCGAGTCGTTTTCGGACTTTGACATTAAGATGATGGTAACCTCTCCACCTAAAGTTCATTTGCATCCCTTTATAACTTTGTTCGGATTTAATGTTAAATTTCCAAGAGAATTCCTACAACCAGAATGGACTGATTCCTGTCTGTATTTTTCAAGTGAGACTGAAAATGAGTTAACCTTTATTACGGTTAGAGATGCAACAAAAACGACGTAGAAAAAAACAAATTGTTGGCTTTAAAATATCTGTTGAGATATTCCTTAACGCTCTGACAGTCATTGTTTTCAAATATCTGATCTGAAAAGTAAGGTACGGCAAAACAAAATAAATCAATGATAGAATTGANAACCTTTTCATGTTCCATATGACAGTTATATTTGGTCGATAGATTACACTGCCAGGCTCAGTGTCCAATTATCTACGCTGTAGGCAGCTGGTTCGTAAACTGTGCTACTGCAACACGTTACTGGTCCATACAGCTGATGACAAAACACAAAGCTAGACAGCTTGTTGCTTGTGATAACAAAACAAATTCTTTGTCATCTTAAAGTACAGCACACACCGAAAATATTTCGTATTTACAACACCTGAAACGGTAAATTAATGTGGGAATAAAAGTGTTCAGCGTTTGCTATAAGCCTCGCAGCAATAGGAGGTGACGCTCAGACCTTCAGGCTTAAGTTACGTTAATTCACCTCACGACATTAAGAGAACGTATCACCCCTTGTTCAGAAATTATTCGTTCTAGTGTCATAACAGAAGATTCAGGGTCATTACTGAAAATATTTCAATATGAAAGCATTACATTTCATAATTCTGTGAAAATTTTTGTACCTGGTTGTTAACAGGTGTTCTCTGGTTGTCATTAAAAGGTGAGAATGAATTAATATATACAATTTTGTATTAAGTTAACTGTTACGTAAATATGCGTTAGTAGTTCATATATTACGTTCGTAACGATGGGTAAGGTAATTATTTAAGCTTCTATTGTCGCATTTTTCAATAAATCCTTTTAAATTTGAATTGGGAAGAAATAAATAGAAAATTCAATATGGTGGGTGACACAGGCTCTCACGAAAAAATGAAACTTTAATTTTGTCACCATGAAAATTTAAGATTCTTCTGGGAAAGAAAGTTAGTTTTATAATTTTCTTTTGATATTCGCACGTTTTCTTAGCGAGTAATAAACTGCACTTATTTTGCGCAGTAAACATCGATCATGTGTTATGAAACGAAGGCTACGTACGATATTTATTACGACGAATGCATGATTCCATCGCGCTATATAATTTATAGGCCTTAAATGTTTTTATGGAGCTTTGAAGTCGTGGCGGTACATTGTCGTAAACAACTCAGGACTTTGAAAGAAGTAAACCTATGTAAATGATGCATTAAAACAGTAACATCGTGGCACTATTAATATCCTTGGCATTGAAATATAATGTGTGATATAATCTGAGTTCTGTATCGTACTTGAAGTTTCCTATCATAAAATTGTTTTGTAAGAACTTCAAAAATAAATAAATAAAACTGTTTTTTATTTGAACGTTGGCGTACGATGAAAACGTTACTTGAATTTTAATTTCTGTGTAGGCACAATCACAGATCAGATAAGTACATTGGGACGAAATGGCTTGGGGGCCGCGTTGGCTGAGCGGTTAGACTACTCGCTTCCCACCAAGGCCAACCGGGTTCAATTCCCTGCCGGGTCACTCCCGGATTTTCGCATGTGGGAATCGTGCCAGACAATGCCGCTGTTCAGCGGGTTTTCTCGGGAATCTCCCGTTTCCCCCTTCATTTCATTCCGGCGCTGCTCCATACTCACCTCAATCACTATCATCGGCTCTCAAGGCCTCGCTGTTATGAGCCACCCAATTCTCTTCACTCTCACTCACGAAATGGCTTGGCGATTCTTTGATGTTGGCGTGAACGGTGTCCACCATTTTGCTGGCAGCTGACGCCATTTTTCTGGTGTTTGCAGCTGGAGTCCGCGTTGTAAGCGCCAGTTTTACCTCTGTGTATTTATTACTCTATTGCAAAAACATGGTTGTGTATGCCAATTTTAGAAATACGTAAATTAGCACGCATGTGGCTTCTTGCATTAGTTGGCAGAAAACCCTAGAAGTGAAATCTGGGGACGTTTTAGGCATCAGTCATGTAAAAAGCAAGTTTTAAACCGACTTTGCTGGGATGTTTGGATTTAATTTTCTAGTAGTTTTGAGATAACTTGCTGATCAGCTTTCGTAATGCAGTGGTCTCGATTCAGGTCGACTACAACGAATGAGTTTTTTCGCAAGTGATTTTTCCGTCTCTATTTTAGACCGTTTTTGGTAAAGATCCTTATTACATTAATTTCCCGTCCGTTAGACTGTCTTGGTTAACCTCTGAGAAGGAATCTTTGCGTCATGTAGCAACTGATCTCTTTGTGGGCCGATGCGACTAAAGTGAATTTGAAATATGCCATTGACGGAATGAATTTGTGGGAGAAGCGGGAGCACCCTCGAGGTAATCTGCCGACCAACCGCAACGTCCGCCACGTTTTCCAAAGTTCGAAAATTCGGGTTAGACCCTGCCACTGGTTTGCCGTCGGGAAGTCTAGTAGTCTGACCACTACACCACGATGAAGCCCGTAAAAGGAAATAGGAGTTACCAAGATACGCTTTTCTTCCTGTCATTTTTCTGAAGTTAGGTTACTTGGTGTATGCAGAAAATATAAGACCGTGATTATTTTTCTCCAAAAACACGTACTGCAGTTAGCGACGAATTTGAGGCTGTTGGAATGTGGCATGGCAATGCCGCGAGCATTGCATTACGATTAATTCACTGGGTTGTAATTGGGGTCTTGTGCCAGTTTCTTTTCTGCGGCGGCTGTCCATTAAGCCTTGTCTGGTGGAGCACTCACTTTTGTCCCATTTTACACGCGCAAAAAAGAAACTGTAAGGAGATTGCCCCTCTGTGAAAGGTTCGTGTGATCAAGGTCTTGACGACGCCCATCTATTCCATCCTCTTCAAGCTGTGTTTGAGTAGCAGGCCCGCCACTCCCAGAAATGAAGAGAGGGAACAGAGAGAGAGCGAGAGAGAGAGAGACAGAATTGTAGCTGTCAGTCACTTTTCACTCATTCAAGTCGACGGTATTGACTGGGCTGTGAACCTATGTTTTTTTTTTGGTTCTGGTATTGTTTTCTTGATGAGTGACATTGCCGGAGTACTACTTAGAAGAACGTTGGGCAAAAAAAAATTGTACTTTATATTTTTCCCGGCACGATTTTCACGTGCGAAAATCTGGGAGTGGGCCCCGCCGGGAATCGACCCCGGTTCGGCTAGGTGGGAGGCAAGTAATCTGACCACTACGCCACCGCGGCGTCGCGCTTGTAAGCAATTTCTAGTTCCGTTAACGTTGTCCCGATACACAGCAGCCTAGCTCCTGGACAGTCTTCATTGTGTATCTAGGTCATGACTAACCCAGCGTCTTTTAACTTGCTCTGCGTGAATTAAGTACGCTAAGATCGCAGGGGTGTTATTCGGAAGAGGTTCTGCAGGAACAAATATAGAGTCTCGAGTGCGTAAAGTACCGCGTATTTAGCGTGCAAGTTATCTAACTTTCGAAATTTTCCTGTCCCTCTCCTTTCGTCTTATGTACAAGTATAGGCTGATGTACATATTTATCTCTCGAATTCCTGCCAACATTGATACATTTCACATAATTATATTCCCAGAAAATTGAACGTTTTTCTGTTTCCAAATGTCATAGAGTAGTGTTCGCCGTAGTAGCATGCTTGATGCTTTTTGCTACACGATTTAATTAAACCTAAACCTAAACATTTGCAAAAAGGGATGTTGAAACTAGTGGTATTTATTATTTCTGAAATGCTATCAGCAAAAAAGTTCAGCAGAACTGCCACGGGTCTCCTTATACCCAACAATAAATAAATAAATAAATAAAGATTTTCCATTATGAAGGCATATTGCCGTACTTCAGTACACCTTTTTCCAGTGCACGATATTTCATTTCTGCAAACGATCTAGTTTATGTTGTACGGCACAAAAGCAGTGAAGTTACAGTTTCAACTTGTAATAACGTTAGAACGAAATTTTATTAAAATTTACTCGTACGTCTCGGATTTTTATGTTATTTTGCAATTACTTCACTTTGGAATTAATTTTTGAAAAGTGACATTGCTAAGACATATATCATTTAATTATATTTTATGGTTTGACTTCTTGTACTACTGTTGTTTCTGTACTCATTCTTCGAAGATAATTAGTGATTAATTCCCATTTATTCCACATGGTAAACAAATAAAGGTACTCCCTTGATATAGCATGAAATATTATGGTTTGTCAAACAAGAAATTTGTATAATGAACGCTGAGTACTTTATATGACTCAAAAACTGGTAACTTCACACTGATAATCTATCTCTTCCCCCCTTAAGTAAACGAAGCAGGAAATATTTAGCACGTATGAGGAGGGGGATCCGGGTTGTTGGCCAGGACGTGAACGCCGTATTTACAACGTGCTCTAGTGGGACGGTCTGTGGAGGTGGCTGGGGAGGGGGCAGTAAAAATGAAAGTCCGAAGTTGCCCACACACGGAGACCCACCGGTGTGCTTGCATGCCTGCGCCTTGTTCGCGCGCGTGTGGGCCGGCAGGCAGGCAGGCGTGCGTGCATGTGCCAGACACCCAGACTTGTCATCCCGGGACGCCGCCCTCCCACCGGTATCGGTGGATCCAGCCCCTGCATACGTTCAGGGCACGTGCCAGGCTGTGTCGTGGAAGCAGTGCTTGGATGCGTTAACTTCACAGGCCCGATTTAATTTGTGGTTGTTCCTGGTGTTGCGAAATAAATCATTTTAATGCGTGCTGTAGTTTAAACGCGTTGAGTGTAGCTCGAGCGACATTGGAGCCCCGGTAGTGTAGTGGTTAGACTGCTCGCCTCCCAACTAGGCGAACCGGGTTTGATTCCCGGATTTTTCGTATGTGGGAATCGTGCGGGCGATGCCGCTGTCGGCGGGTTTTCTTTGGGGTTTCCCGTGTCACCCGTCGTTTCAATCCAGTGCTGCTCCGTAATCACCTCGCTTCACCCTCATCGGCTCTCCAGACCTCAATGTTAAGAGCCGCCCAATCATCTTCACTCACACAACACTACTTTGAAAACAATACTAGATTCATTAATATGCTAGTATTTAACAAAATATTAGGCGTACAACAACACAACAGCAAGCAACAATAAATGTTTCGTACTTCAGAACTTTTTTTTTTAAATATAACTACTTAAAAGGACACGATCACTTGTAAAACTGTTTAAGCACTGAATGACATGTTATTGGAGGGAAAGGCAACTCTGCGCCCGTTTTGCTAGTGACCGGCCAATAAAGAACGTTGTAAAATACAGAAAGCATGTCCGGCGTCGTGTGGGCCAAAAGGGCTGTGGTGAGTGGAAATACGAGAGGCGACCACAACTGGTGTTATTGCAGTGGTTTAAGTAAGGTCATTCACTTCGAACTTGTTGCGAATGCCTAGAAATGCGAAGCAGGCCTCTGTGTGTTAAGCCGAAAGAGCACTTGCTTCGTTACGAGCAATGAACTGTAGGCTGTGTGTTCTGTTATAGTAATATTGTGATGTGTGCCGTACGCCAGTCGACACAACACCTGTTTCGTTTTCACAGCAAAGGAGCTGTAGGCTATATGTGCGGCTACAGTTATGTGAACCAATTACGACCTAGATCAGTAAGATGGTTTCCGAATTACCTACCGACAGGTAGTGTGCAGTACAGGCCGAAAAATTAGGTACGCGTGCGTAATGCACACAATTGTGTACAATTTTTATGTATGAATTAAGTGCGCTCACGCACACACGCATACATACGCACGTATCCTGGTAATATAACGGAAACCGCCAGAATGACATTTTTATAATTATGTATGTGAGAGAGAGAGAGTTATATTATTAAAGGACTATATCACCGTGGCCTACATATCTCTTTGTGTTCATGTGATCGCATGTGTGCGCGTTTTACAAATGTATTGTGTGCTTTATATATTCCCTGCCGCCTCGGCTTTCTGAATCAGTTCCAATCAAATTGCTTTCCTAAGTTTTTTTTAACCAAATTGAATAATGATCATAAATTGATGACTGCACAAACACTTTGTTTAGTTGTTAAGTGAATGAAACCACATTATCTCCGAAAATACGTATGAAATGAAAAAAAAAATTGTGCATTATGATAAATATAATTTTACTACTTTGAATATTTTCTTAATATAAATATTTATTATTAGAATTATTCCAAAGAAACTTCTTCTGTTTGTCATATTTCAATATATTCTCTTTTATTTGCTGGAAATAACATCATACATAATGTTTACACGTTGAACAGATCTTGGCACAGGAAAAATCGTATCTGTCTGTCCACCTCACACCAAACACCTTGACATTTTCACGGGGTAAAAACTTTCACCGTTTACTAGGTTATTATTTTTAATAGATTTTAATGATTTATTTAATTTTATTTTCAACAATCTGCAGAAGGTCATTTGCTCGCTGTGTTTCAAATGATTTTAACGTGCTTATGAATTCATGACTTGAATTTAATACTGTTGTATGTTAGCTTCGTCCTTGGACCCAATCCACCTGTACCCATGAAATGTATACATACAAGCATACATACATATGAACTGTACATTCATTCAAACTGTACATACATGCAATAATACATACATATGTACGTGATACATATATATGTGTACAAGTAGATATATATATAGGTATGCACATATGTAGTAAAATTCTTGCTTACATTTGTACATGTATACGTACGTATATGCATCTAAACATACGTATATGAATCTATACATACGTATATAATTCTGTACATACTGACACTATTTATTTCTTAGAACGGAATGTGTTTGGTTTTAAGACAGCGTGTCTCCCTCGCATCCTATCCCGTTCTTCTGCGGTGGCGTGGATGTCCCCAAATGTTTTCCCATCCCTGTTCCAGGTAAATGGCGGTGTAGCTTCTTAACATGAACTTTTTCCAGTCCTCGTCCGTTAAATTTAAACTCCTTTGTAGTATCGTAGCTTAAAAGAAAACTAGAAATATTTTAAACAATAATCATTTGAACTCTTAGAGTGAAAATGGGGTGGAGTGATCACGCTAACTGCGCAAAACCAGTCTCCGTCAACTCAGCGAGAAGAAACTGCATATATATTGTCAGTTACCTCTGCAATAAAACGTCGTAGATATGAATAAGCATGTAATTTACACTCTCAACGTTATAACACAGGCCATATGTCCCAACATTGAACTGCTTTTCTGCCAATACAACTATCATGAGCGACGTGGATAGTATTTGAGGTTAGAACACTGCTTATGTAGACAAGTGCTTTGAGATGTGTGTATATTCGTTCTAACCAATTTTCAGTGCAATGTTATTAAATTCAAATTGGTATAAAAGTATTTTATTCATATTAAAGTTATTGTGTGTTGAAAATTAAGATACAAACAAGCACGTTGACAGTGCAACTTCGAAAGTTGTTTTTGTGTGGAGTAGGTCAATTTTGGGTACATGTGCAAAAAAAAGAAAAATTGGTCAACCTCGTCTTTAGTCTGTGGCTGAACTGGGGACCTCTGCTTAGTAATAACGTGAGTCAAAGGAATAAAAGTGGAGACCATGATTAAATTTCAGCCACCGAACTGATCAGCAGGCTTCCTTTGATATTGGTGGAGCATACTGGTTCACAGTGAGAAGACTTACTGTAGTCCATTGACGGTTGCTTCATTCTTTTACATAGCCCTGCTAAAGTTCTACTTCCAAGATATTCCTCCGCCACATGCAAACGAAGTTAAACCGAGTATAGAAAAAATACCCCAATGGGACAGCGTACCGTATTCGTGCGCACTCAATGTTTTTCATAAGAACTATTTCTTACTAGGCATCACCAACACCCCTATATTCTCACTGTTTTTATTATTACTACTAATTATTAATGGAATATTATAATTTATAGGTAAAATATACACCTATAAATTTCAATTTAATAAAAATTACGGTAATTTCATGTCAACTCAAGTATAAAACACTTGTGATAGATGGCAAGCAAACACGTCAAGCGTGGGGTGATTTTTTTTTTTGCAGGTTTGAGTCGAAAAAGTGCTAAGAAACCGCGAATGCACTATATTTGAGGTTTTAGATTGTAGAATATGTATGTGTATGAAGTATGTGTGGTGGGCGGCGTGTGACGCGTATGCGTTGTTTGCAGGCTGGTGACGCCACATGCGGTCCGGACATGGAGCCGGGCGCCGAAGACGTGGCGGTGGTGGTCGACAAGCCTCGCGCGCCGGAGAGGAACAGAGACCTCTTCGGCGTACAGCTCGAGGTGAGTCTACGTGACGTATAGCCGCAGATGCGGCGTGCCCAACTACGTTCCGCCACTCGACTGGCGCCGATTGCTTGTTTCCCCCAACAGGGGCAAGTCTCAAACACGTTCATTTAAATCTCATTTTTCTCTCCGTCCCGCTGCACCCCCTCACCCATCTCTCATACTGTGCATTGTATGTTTCATGCGTGCGGTTATGCACGTGTTTAACGCTTATTTCATGTGGGCCAAGGTTTTACTTTTACGTAGTGTAAATGAAATAATTTGTACTGAAGTGTATGTTGTGAAAATAATGAGGCAAACCGTCTCCAATGAGATATGAATATTTGTTACTAACTGAAGAAGTGACCGACCACTGTTTATCAACATTGGGGGGGGGGGCGACGCCCCTGCTGGCAGANCCCCCCCCAAACACCATATACAACAACTTTACGTCCCACGTACTCCTATAGTTTTGTAATGAGTTTAGGCGAGGTGCATGATTAGTTGCTTCCAGGCGAATATAATAGTTTTTTTTTCAGTATTCTACACCAATTAATGTTTAAATTTAAAAATAAACTATAATTTATTTATAGGTGATATACCTTTATTTTGTTTGCGTGATAGAGAGATTATGGAATTGCAACATGAAATGCGATGACGCTAATTAGACATGAAATGTCATGGTAATGAATATACCGTACAGCAGTTTATCTTGTCTCGTAAGACATGTGCTGTTACCTGTATTTTGAACAGTCCAGGTTCGAGTCAATGCTGCGAACTTTTAAGTAGAGGGCAACACGTATTTGGAGTTTGCATTATTTGACTGTGATCTTTTAGATGTTGAATGGATGTATCGCTGACTTCTCAGCCAGCAACACGTTCACCACACGTGCCACGCAGTTTGCTTACCTCCAAGGCTGTTCACGGTAAAGTGAGCACTTTAGATGCCCTAGTTACTTTTACCTTTCAGCCATTTTTTTTATTCTTTAGCCATTTCGTAAAATAAACATTGCATGTAAGTAATAACAGTGTGGATATTCCACCGCACTTGAAAGTTACGTCTAAGGTCCAAAATAAACTATATTAATGACTAGTATTCGTATTAAGAGGGCTTTCGAAAGTACTCACGTTACCTCGAATAGCCTATAATGGATCCTTCTCCATCCTACGTACTACTCACCAACGCAAGTTTTGTTGGGTGAATAAGGCACCCCTATTAATTTATATGTATGCAACCCGCATAGTGCTAGTAAATACGAAAACATCTCTTTACTTAATAATGTAATTCCGTCTGAATTTACTGCAGTTCGCTCGTGAAGGGTTTTAGGGAATGACTACTAAGTCTACGGTACAGTGATATGCCTTGAAAACCGGTTATAATGGTAGATTAAGCACCAAAAGTAAGCGTGTGTGTGTGTGTTTCGGATAGACCTCAGTAAATAATACTCTTGTACTATTAGTGCCCTGAAATGATAGACGTTGATCAGTATAGGTGTAAGAAAGAGCTGTTACTTGACAACCAGAATAGCGCTAACAGTTACGGTATTAACATTGGCAAGTTGCGTATCTTCAGTTGTCAACACATGCAGCTGATTCACCAAATGTGTGTAAGGTAAGTTTTTAATATGAGGTGGTTAGTTAATGTGCAATCATGCTTTTATTGTTTCTGGACACTATTCAGTTATATTTATTAACATCTTTTTTGCAGATTGGCATCCATATCACCTTTAAGTATATGATTTTTGGTATTTGGTATTTTTGCTTACAATATCTCGAAGATTCTTGTAAAAAAAAAATTATTCAAGGGAACGCATTTTCTTTTAAAACGTGCAACAGTAATTCAAAACAAAGTAGGTTTTGAAAGTAACTGCATCACGTGAATAAAATTGTACTTAATGTGCTAGCAGCATAATAACTCATCTGCTTTGCTACAGAATTAAAGTATAGAGTAGTAAATTCAAACATAAAAATGACTATCTTATACCCAACAACACTGGCATTGTTTAAATCGCAAAATGACCTTGTCCTGCTGTCGGCTAGTTTACAGAAGTCAAAAAAACTTATAGGCAAAACGAAATCATGGGAAAAGAAAGCACTTACAGCAGAATTACAAAGTTGTAAAAATATTCAAGAAGGTAATATAAATACCGTGTCGTAGGTAATCGAAGAAACAATGATATTTTTCAGGGTATACGTCTGCGAAACAATGGATGCGGTGAGAGAACACAAGTAAAATGAAAATATCGTTCCACGTAAAATATCATGTGCTCGTAGGCACTTTACTTAGTTCCCAGACAACTCAACCCGGAATTTTTCTTGTGATTACAGCGAGCCTGGCGTGTCTGCAACGTACCAGCGGCTTCGTCGTTAATTATTCCCCCGAGGTTGTCTGGCATTTCGAGGTGTTTAGAATGTTAAGGTTTTAATTCACAGTCGTGTTTTTTCCCCGCTGCTTTCGAAAGTGATCTCGTAGTCACGTTGTATTTACCAACGTGTTGAGAGATAAAATCGCGAAAATTATACACTGACGTTTGTGAAAAATGCAACATCAAGAACGATGCAAGTGATTGAAACTAACTTTATACCACAGCTTAGGTACATGACAATACACAAGCGATTAGACTTATATAACTGTACATGATCTCTTTCCCTGATAATTAAGTATGGTTTGAAGCGCCTACGTGCTGAAATCAGAGCCCCTAAACGTCGTGGCATGGAATCAAAGAGAACCTGGATGTGTTCCTGGGGAATCTCCCTTTAAGTAGTAGGTATGCTAGTCCACAAAGCATCACTAGTGGTTGCTGGAGCTCCGTGATGAACAAGTCGTCGACCAACCATATTCCAGACTCCACACATGTTCGATGGGTTACGTGTCAGGCGCGAACGTGCAGGCCATGGAAGCAGTGGTAGGCGTCGTTCATTGAAGAAGGCTTGCACATTCCTCCCCACATCTGGCCGGGCATTGTTCTGCTGAAATATGGCACGTGGAGTCGCATGAAGGAGAGGCAGTACCTCGGGTCCTAAAACCTCCCTTATGTAGCGGTTGCTGTTTAGATCGCCCTCATAACGTAAGTTGTATTCAATGGTGCCCCAAACCATCACGCTTGGAGTTTGTCCGCTATGCCGCTCCGCAATGCAGGCTGCCAGATTGCGGTCACCACAGTAGCGTCTATCACGTATACGGCCATCACTGTAGGACAGGTTGAAGCCGGACTCGTCCGAAAACACTACATTTTGCCACTCAGCACGCCAGCGACGACGTTCACGTGACCATTGCAGTCTGAGGCGTTTGTGGTTTCTGGCCAATCGAAATGGCAATCATACCACCAGTTCAGCCCGCAGCAGACGGCGTCGAACAGTCGACGCAGACAGTTCCACGCCCGTTGTAGTGTTCCAATGTTGAGTCAACACTGTGGACGAGGCTGTATGGTTTGTTACGGCCATGCGGACAATATGGTGGTCATCCCGTCCTGTGGTCACATTGCGTGGTCCAGTGCCCGCTCGTCGCTGCGTACGACCCTCTTCTATCTACTGGCTCCACACACGCGTCACTGTCGTAGCAGTATGCCCTGTACGAGCCGAAATGTTATGGTATGACAAACCCGTTTCCCGGAGACCAATCATTCTGCCCCGTTCGAACTCACTCACATGCTAATAATGGTGCCCTTTGACGTCAACGAAGCATACTGGCACTTGCTTTCACTTCATTTGATGGCTCTTCACTGACTGAACTTGCCGTAACACAACATTTAACCGCGAGCAAGCTTTATAGGTGTTGAAAACCACCAAAAAGTTTAATTTTAAGGCACATCGTGTCATCCCCACAAAACAGTTCCTTCAGCTCAAAAGTACGCGTGTTAAAAGTACAAAAGTAGTTTTATTATTTAGATTAGTCCACCAAACAAGTTTTTATTTGTTTATCTGTCGCAGCTTGATTTCAGTGTGTTTCGGTATTACGTCATTAGCTGTGGTAAACCACAAATTATCCAGTCCCAGCAAGTGTACTATACTTTATTCATTTATTCTAGAATACGTAGATGTTCCAGTGAGAACTTTACCTAATTGCAATTTTCTTTTAAAGGTGTATAGTCCTGAGTTTATAGGCATCGCTCGTCGATTTCAACCGGAAATGATTAACGATAAGAACTCGAGACTTATCAGCGTTAAACGTTTAAAGATATAGATTAGGGATTGAGTACGATTGGAGATACTCTCGGAATGAGTGAAATCTTCTGATAAAGCTGTGCGCACGTCTGTAAAATGCACTTGAAGTATTAAAAGCAACCAACACAACTGGTACAGGTCAGCCTCTCAATCAGAGTTGTTGATGTGCTCGTGAAATCTCAGCACAATCGCAGAGATTGTGCAGGCAGGAGACAGCTTCTCACTGTCTCCGTGAGAGGTAGAGAGAAGGATAGTGAGTGTTTGACTGGATGCTGGTGGGGGAGAGTGAGGGAGGGAGAGAGAGAGTGTGTGTGTGTGTGTGTGTGTGTGAATNGAATGGAGGGGGGGTAGAGAGTGTCGGCCGGAAGGAGGATGGGGGAGCGAGAGCGATAGAGAGAGACATATCTATATATATATATATATTTCGCTCGCGCAATTACGGCCGTCCGATAGCCAAGGCCACGCACGACGTCGTTTAACGATCACTAAACAAAGCTACGAGTGGGCAAGCTTTCCTATCGTGCCAAATCTCTCCTCAAATGAAACGGGAATTCCGTTCGTCTCCGCTTTAATGCAGACGAGTCCGCGGATAACGAGACGTCTTGCGAAAGTCGATGAAGTCGAACACGTATTTGCGAGATGTGCAGACATCTTGTGCCTCCTCTCCCGGTGCCCGTCACCCACCTGGGTAATGTAGTGTTTCCCTAGTTAATTTTTAATGACTGCAGGTAGATGAATGGAGCTGGTGTTCTTTCAGTTGCTGGATCGAAGGTCCCCTTTTTGATTATTTTTCTTAGCTTTTTTTGAAAGATGGACTCATGCAATCGTCTGACCCTCAGTACGTATGTCTCCTAATAATTTTTTATTTACTGAACAGGTTGATAAAGTTTTTAAGGTATATGACGCCAATAACGCCCATCGGGAAGAAACCTTCCATAAAAAAAACGCATCTGTATTTATAACTTTTAAAAAGGAACTGTATAAATAAATACTTCTTTTACACCATTTGTAGAGGACTGTATTTACAGAAACGTATATCACTTTAATTATAATTCACTACACTTATACACTAGAGAGAAAAATGCCCCATACCTTGCGCATTTCTACGAGCAATCGTGGCGGTATTGTCGTGTCTTGTCAACTTCTGTACAGTTATAAATTTCATTGTTTTCAATTTATGATACCAACTCAGTAAATCCCAAGAATAATTTTTTCCTTTCTCTGACTATTATTTTTTTTGTAAAGATGGCTAAAGTATAACTGCGAAATCAGAACCTTGCCATGCCAAGTATGCAAAGAGGAAGAAAACTGGAAAAATTCTTGTAAACTGTGGCGTCCTTGCCTTAAAGTTCTTTTTGTACTCTTGCCTGAATAGTTTTCATAGAGGTGTCCAGTTTTTAAGCTAACAATTTAACCAAGATATATCGTTATAAAAATACACTTTAAGGCAGTTACCTACCTAGCGCGTTGCAGCGTGTTTTAAAAATGCGTGTTTTATAAAATATTATTAAAGGTGCCCCCGATAAGTATACCTACAAAAAGAAAGCACATTCCAGACGATGACGGAATGGTACTTTCAAGAAACTGCGCACATTGGAAACATTATTTTCATGCCCTCCAGCATAGCTAAAAACAGCTTTTTCAGACTGATGTATCTCAAAATATACGAACAGGATGCTTGCCAAACTACGACGATAGAGGCGTGCATCGGACATTGCTACAGAGTCGCGTACAATAAAATTGTAGGGTCACCGCTGAAAGTCACGTGAGGTGAGTCGCTGACGGAAAGGCTACACGCCAGTTGAGTGGCTTGCGCGTAGAGGCGGTACCGCTTTACATACGCCGGTCGGCGTTGCCGTAGCGCTTCATAGATTATTGCGTCACCAACACAAAAACATGCTCCTCACTAGACGACCACCTTAAGATCGGAGTCGTAGGGGTACGATGTCTGCACATAATTCCAAGGCTTGTGACCCATGAATCTCAAGATCTGAAGACGAAACGAATGACCCTGTCATACATGGGCTACTTAAAATATATAAAATACTGTCTTGTGAGCAGTTAGGCTTTTTTGAATTAGCCATGGTTCATTATTTGAGCAGTAGAAAATCGGCGGTTCAGGATCAAGATTAAAAATATTTCCATTCACATATTGATCGAGAACGATGCAACGCTTATGCACACTGATCTTGGATCATGTAGGAAATGTCTTGATATCAAGTTTGGAACTTAATGATTCCACCTGCCTGTAACTATTTTGCGCGTTCGAGGCCTCGAAAAGCGTGACCTATAAGGTCGTCACATGCTCTCTCACCAATTGCCTCATCGCCTCTACACGCAAGGTGCTCAATGGGCGTGCAGTCTTTCGGTCCTCGACTCGCTTGAACGTGACTTCAAACGGCGATCCTTTCCTGTTACGGCGCGCTAACAAGGATAAAAGTATAATTTTTACGGCCATCAAAATGGAGGCGTGATTGGCACAGTCAATTTTTGTTTTCTGTGCAAACTACCATTCTCAGAACGGAAGTGATGGCTGGCGAAACACGCGGTAAATGGTGTGCATGTGCGTGTGTGTGCGTGCTTGCGCGAGGTTACGCTGTGTGCTTCGGGACCCGGTCACTGTAAAGGGGGCCTAGATTGGACGTCGGTCATGCTGACCTGCTCTAGGTTGGAAGGAGGGGGGGCAGGTGGCACCTGGTAATTACGTCACAGCGNCAGGGGTGGGGGGAGGGGGTGGCAAGACCCGTCCCGCTGAGTCAGGCGACTGGTCTGTTCAGGTCGTCACCTCCCCGCAATGTCTCAGTGATTCTCTCTTCCCCTCACACGGTCTTCCTCTTTAAGACTTGGAGATCTGTACAGATGTATAGACACCGAGACAAGGGTTGTGTTCGAATCCAGTGTAATGTGCCCTTGATCACTTGTCATTGATCCCTTCCCGTGTCGCGAGCCCTTGTTTCCTTTGTGGGAAATATTCGTTCGTAAGTTCGGACGCCTGTCTTCTTTTCCACCTCAGCATTTTTTTCTGTCGAATTTTACTCTACGCGAATTTAATTTTGTCTTTGTGACGTTAGCAAGTATTTTCTTCGCACGTGCAGATTTGTAAACATAATTAGGGCACAGACAAATTTAATGTTTCTAACAGTTGCACGTCGGAAAACGACCTAGGACTCGAGAAGGGCAAGTGACTCGTCCTCTTGGCTGAAGGGGACATTCTAGGACGCATATGAGCCCATAGCGCGAATTCGGACAGCGACAATGTGACGTTACATACGCGATGTAATTTACAAGGCCACGAAGCTAAATAGTTGGTGAATTCTAACACAACCAAGATGCGAGTCGCCTATGTATCCACGACTGCTTCGACACCAGTTATGCTGTCTCTGTATTCCGAATTACCACCCTTTTATTGGTCCACATAGCATACATAGATCCATACTGCACGACGTTTCAGTACTGGTTGGCCGTCAGCCAATATTACGCGGGGTTGACAAGTTTCCCTACCAAACGTTCTTTCTTACGTGATGTTGAATTGAGTAATAAACACTCCGAATGCTGCCGACTAAATATTAAATTACAGTGAACTTCATGAAAACCACTGGCGACTTCTCGACATCACAGGAAACTCTACAATAACTGTGTTGAAATCGGTTGACGTAGTACTATGGCAGCAGTGCTCAAAATATCAACATTGAACCACCCTGCATTCCCAACACTTTATTAGCAATTTCACGATGAGGCGCATCCCAACAGAAACTAATATTTTTTTTTAGAAATTAAGTCAAATGTAGTCCATAGTGCAGGAGTCTTTCTGTCAGACAGTGTCCAACATGTGGTTACCAGAGTCAACAAAAATTTTTGCCAACCAAAACGGCATTTTAGTTTCATAGACATTGTACGAATTGGACCACCTAAGTTACGCAAATTTGCCGTCTGTATCGTTACTGACATGTGGCATGAATGAAGCAGGGCGCTAGTAACGAGTAGTTGGACCCCAGGCTATTATACAGTGCTTTTGACATGTTCGTTACAAGGATTTTGCTGTGATTGTGTCGAAATTTATTCAAAAAAAAAAAAATACAGTCACATCGAAACATGATAAACTCGCACCCTCACCTACGCCGTCCTGATTTACCCAATGGCAGTGGCCTTTTTAAAAAAAAACCTGTTGGTCAGAGTAAGAGAGGTCGCTTTTCTTTCAGTCTCGGGCAATCACTTCCGGCCGTTTACGCTGGACTCATGTGACGAACCCGAAAATCTTAGGTTATTCACAGCCCTTGGCTCTCAGTGCCTGCATATTCGTTTTGAGGTGAAACTAACTCACTAAACCAGTGCGCACGCGCGTGGGGAATATCTTCACATGCATGAGGTCTCCGTACCTTGCAAATACCCCCCCTCCCTTTCTCTTACAGTACTGAATGGAATGGCTCCCATGTGCACGGGTGTGAGATACGCTCAAGAAGTGTAGTAAACGTTTGCGTAGCCCCAGTAGTTGTCCAGACGACAAAGCCCCATTTTTATGACTGTAAGGCGCTTTTGTAATACCTTACACATAGTACTGAGACATTCAGCCCTCAGAAAAAAAACCAACCGTGTTATGGCCAGAGAGCTGTCGTCTTTCTACCGTCCGTCCAGGGTAGTATAGGATCTGTGTTATCGCTAACTGCATTCGCCCATACGCTAATTGTTTTTTACTTGTGAAAGAAAAATCCTTGGAAACTCTTTTGCCATAGCAAATTTTTCGTAGGACTACAAACATTTTTCTTGGGAAAAGAAGCAATGTATATATTTGTAATATTGCAAATTATATGTTTATATTTTAACAAAAGCAATGATGAAAAGCGGATTTTTTTTCGTTCTGTATAAATAAGAGAAAAGTTAAAAAAAAAAATCTTTCAAATTATATTTATTTATATATAAACTCCCCCCCCCCCAGTTTTTAGATATACGATCAACGTACTAGTAAAAATTACATTAAGAAAATAAGTTAATGTATTGGGAAGAATTGAGGTTAGTGATTTCGAGCTTTAGCATTGCACTTCAGGAAGATATTGAGAGTCTGCAGGCTGATTGCACATTTGCACAGTTACAGTTTTATAATTGCGGAATATATAGTTTGTGAATGTTCGTGGGGGCAAAAGTTGTTGATATCACATCTTCAAAATGTTTGATTACAGCCTGTTCAGTTTGTTACACAAAATACTGGACAGGGAAATATTTACAGCCACATAATCGCAAGAGTCTATCTTTTTCATCAAAGTAAAGTAAAAGGCAATGAAGTTTTCTACACTCTAAAGAACATCATAAAAAACATTTCCTTCTCTCTAGAAAATCCCATGGTCGTTATTTGATAGCACGTCGTTCTTAAACGCATTCGCAATAGTTTGTAACTTTTACTTCTGCTTATAGAAATTTCTGGTCAGTACAAATATATTTATCTGTGTATTAAAAATACTGCTCTTCTATCGTTACGAAGGATAACTTTTACAAGGGATATAATTTAACTTTTATTAATTTTTGTAAACGTAAAAATAATTCCTCAGTAAAATTTACAAAATATAGTTACTGCAACATTATTGTGAGGGGTCTTTCCCGCTGTAGGCCTTCCATCGCACAGAGCTTCGAGTTAGGTCACTGGAGAAAACCTCTTTCGGGGCCAACCTGTCGTCCTGTCATATTCTACCCAAATGTGCAACTCACGTGTAAGTTTCCACAACTGATGTGGAAATCCACCCTCAGCCGCCGACCGTCCATTGTCACAGCACTTGAATTTCTTCATTGTGCGAATCGGGCTGGGTCATAAATGCTAGAGTGTTTAGAAGTCCAACGCCTGATCTATCCGTGAAAGGCCTACGTTGAGTCAGTTGACCAAGAATGTGCAGAAACTTCTTCCATGGTAGCGAGGATACTGGGGACAAGGGAGAGTCCTGAGAAGCCCTCTTTTGGTTAAGGCTAGCGGACGAGATTTTATATGCTGTTTCCCCTGACCTTTCGTAGCTATGTTGTTCACTTCTCTTGGATATCATGGCTGGTATCTGCCTCAACACCTTCAAATGTCAGCAACATTCTTTGCAACGTAATCTCTTTCTCGGTGCCTTTTCCAGTGCACAAAAAAGAAACATCAAGTAAAACATTCGGCTTTCAGCAAGCATACGCACGAATTACTTGCAAAATTTCGCCATACATACTTGTTAGGATACACTGTTTAGTGGAGTGAGGCCAAGAGTTCCAAAATAGCTGCATCTTCACCAACCCGTCGACCACCCCACTCGCCGGACACTTAGTTTTGGGCACGAACTTGAAACTCGACGAAAGGTGAAAGTTCAAGAGAAGGTTGATTTGTCGATATATCTATGTTGCGATGTGAAGAATTTTATACCAAATAGATTCTCAGTAATTTACTACATTTACTACAACACTGTTATGATCAAGCAACTGGTCCCGCGTTCCAAAACAAAATAACTTTTACTGGCGTTTCGATGAAGTTTCAGCAAATTAAACTTATCCGAAAAGCAGGATGTGATCTATACTGAAATTTAATTACGAGTACGGAACAAAACGCTGGAAAGTTTATGCATACTTTCTTTAAGATTAAATCTCTTTGTTTCTACATCATATAGAATAAATATTAATGGAAAATGTTCCTGATTCACTCTATTCTAAACTTCATGTTGTCAGTCGATTTCAGACTCAAGAATTTCCTTGTGCGTTTCAGTAAGCTGTTAAATTCGGAAGCTCACGAACAACAACAAATATATACCCTTTTAAAACATTCATGCATTATTAATTTATTATGTGCAGTACAAAATGTTGACATTTGTAAGAAAGCAGTTTCAATCAGAGTAACTTGTATGCAAGTTTAGGACACTATAGTGTTTGCGAGTCATGCCCCGATTAGCCTTCGAACATTAGTAGGCAACTGTAAAAAGCAGTGACGGTGAACAAGCATCTACGTTTGACTGCCTTTAAAGCAGCCAGTTTATGTAATTTAACCACTCGTTAGTAGCTCACGTAGTATTTTTTTTAAATTGTGTGAAACCCCAAGACAGTAGCTCTACACTATGACTAGTTGCGCAACTACCAAATGCTACCTGCATAGGTATGACGTAATTGTAATTTAAATTCATCTACTCCGAGTAAACTCTGTACAGAGTTCAGCAGCAAGCCATTTACCATTTACGGTCATTAGTGTTATTACCCATATTCCTTTCATTTTAAAGATAATTTATTTCCCTTAAGACTAGTGTTTACATGCTGGCAAGTCCCGGATAAAGTTACAGGTTCCTTTTTTTTTTTTTTTTT
>NQII01006938.1:37115-51920 GCA_002778355.1 Clitarchus hookeri | reverse complement strand
GGGGGGGGGGGTACAGGGAAACGTGACGGCGCGTTACAGGGGGGGGAGGGGGGGTCAAAAATCTTCAAAAACTGCGTTACGTAATACTTGAACGCTCCCTTAGCCGGACAATCGAACCAGTCTCTTCCCGAATGAAAAGTCCAGTGTGTTGCCACTGCGTCATATCGCTCGATGACTACGGTTTTGGTGTAATAGCTAGGGACACCCGAACTTCGCGAAAATATTTCACGATCAGGTGTATTTCATAATACTTTAACTCAGATGCACTATCGTGATCGGATAGTTTCCTTGTTACACGTCTCTGCGCGTGAATCCCAGACGTACAGTATTGAAGTTACTAAATTTTGATTGGCCAGTCAAGTATGAAAATATATTCTCCCAAAGACACGCAGTCGATAAGCTAAAGAAAACCTGTTGTACGCCCGTAGGCAATTGAAATATAGCGTGTATGGAAATCTTTTCGCAAAATTCGGGTGTCCCTATAATAGCTGTCGGGACAGGCTAGACTTAAATATACTATGTACGAGGGTTATTCGGAAAGTAAGGTGCGATTTCTTATAAAACACAAACCATCACAGATTTTTTCAAAAAACCTTTTTTTCATTTAATTCCTTACATGTTTCTCTATTTTTCTACATAGCTTCCATGTTTGTTTAAACATTTGTCATAACGTTCTACAAGCTTTTGTATGCCTAAGTCATAGACGCCTGCCGCCTGTGAGGATAACCAGTCTGTAACTGCTTCTTTCACCTCGTCATCTGTGGCGAAGCGCTTGCCTACCTAAAGGCGTTTGCCTTTAGGTAGCGGAACAAGTGAAAATCGCTCGGCGCCAAGTCTGGACTGTACAATGGGTGGTCAATCTGTTCCCATCCAAAATATCTGATCAGATTTTGGGTGTAAATGGCAGAATGGGGTCTGGCATTGTCATGCAGCAATAAAATTCCAGACGTCAGAAGGCCACGTAGCTTATTTCGTATTGCACGTCAAAGTTTAGTCAGGATAACGCAGTAAGCGGCTGCATTGATTGTTGTCCCTTGCTGCATAAACTCGGCTAACAAGTCTCCATGTCTATCCCAACGGTTGCCATAACCTTGCGTGTTGATATTGTCCGCTTGGCCTTGACTTTGACTGGTGATGTCGGATGACGCCATTCCATTGACTGACGTTTAGACTCTGGGGTCATGTGAGAAACTCACGTTTCGTCCCCTGTGACAATCTTTATCTAAAAATTGATCACCTTCCTTATGATATCGGTCCAAAAAATCAAGAGCACAAGCCATTCTTTTCATTTGGTGTTCCTCAGTAAGCAGCCTGGGAACCCAACGTGCGCACAATTTGTGAAATTGCAAATTTTCAGAGACAATTTTGTGCAAAGTTGTTCTACCCACATTCGGAAATTGCAATGCTAAAGTTGAAATTGTGAATCGCCTGTCTTCACGAATCTTTTCGTCCACGGCTTTGACCAAATCTTCTGTGATCACTGATGGTCGGCCTGATCGCGGTTCATCATGGACATTTTCCCGTCCGTCCTTGAAAGCTCTCGCCCACTTCCGCACTTTGCTGTCACTCATCGCATTGGGGCCATACACTTGACTTATCTGTCGAGGAACTTCCGCTGCTGAAACGTTCCTTGCTGTCAAAAACCGAATCACTGACCGTATTTCAAAGTCGGTGGGCTGATCAATTGTTTTAAACATTTTGAACTGACGCTGTAAACAGCAAAATGCAACAATACCAATGCAAATGGCGTCGTTTGAAGAGCAAGGCATGCCGGGAGTCGGTGCGCATGCGCGTTACAATGTTCGGCGCGACAATCGATTACCTACGGCGATTCGTACCTTACTTTCAGAATAACCCTCCTACATGCTTGCAACTTTCGTTTGGTTATTGGCAACGTGTCTGTGAGAAAAAATTTAAGATAACTGTACCAATCAGAATTAAATTACTCCGAAATTAAACGTCCACGATTCGCGGGCAGATACCAAAGACGCGTGATAGTTCCAATCATCCAGGCAAGAAATAGGGTATGTATGAACCGAAGTCTTTTGAGTACAACTATTCGTGGAATCTTTTCGTGAGAATCAGGCGCCCCTGCCAACGACGTACTATAATACATGAATTTATTGGCTAACGTAAAAATTTGCGTATTTCTGGACATGTAAACGCAGTATGTTGTAGCTGGCGAGTTTAGGATCATCTCAATTTTAAAGTAAAGGTCTAAATTCCGCGAAAGATTAATAAAAATGAAGTTTTATATACATACTGCAAGCAGTGTAGAATTAGCTGTGTCGCGATGATAACATCTATTTTCGACCATTGTGTACATGTGGAGCACGGCTGTTGGATTTTCCGTATTTTAGCATGGAAAAGGAGCAGCTGAAAACTATCGCGATCTCAACTGATTTTCGATATTTTTGCACGCGGTAGTAATGTTAAAATTAAACATGAGACACAAATATAAATAATTAAATACATAAAATTAAAAAATTAACTAACAGATAAATTAGTTCCTTCCAGGGTTGTTTCCTACGCCTTTTCAAAGCGCGTAGCATAGAGGCAATGATAGGGACATATCGACAATAGTTCAGTGGCGTACGCAAGGGTGAGGTCGGGTGGGTCGGGACGACAACCTCTCCCGGGAAACAATTTTTTTTTTTTTTTTTGTTTCATGGTATAATATTCTTGAATTGAAAGCAACTTCCGTGCCTTGCTGGCTTTGCATTTAAGAAATATGTAAATATGGAATTTTAATTTTGATGATGTAAATATGCCAATACAATGTTTAAGTTTGCCTACTGTGTCTACAGACCTTTATACACATTTTGACTGAAAACAATTAATTTTTGTCACAGGAACACACATGAAATAAGCTTAAATAAATTGTCAACGATTACCGGGGAGAAAACCCTCGACCACCACTTTATAGGTCACAATTAGCAAGTCTCTAATTAGATAGCAATCTCGTAATCCCCCCCCCCTTTTTTTTTCCTCACCCAAATCCCCAGAGGGACCACGATGGCTGAGCGGTTAGCCTGCTAGCCTCCCATAAAGGCGAACCGGGTTCAATCCTCGGCCACGCCACTCCCGGATTTTCGCAAATGGGAATCGTGCCGGACGATTCCGCTGGTTGGCAGGTTTCATCGGGATCTCCCGTTTTCTCCGCCCTTGCATTCCGGCGCTGCTCCATTCTCACCTCATTCCACCCTCATTGGCTCTCGGTACCTCGTTATAAGAGCCGCCAAAATCTCCCAACTCAACCCAACTTACTGGTAAGCACATGATTTGATCGTGATGCACGGTTTCCCACCCGCCACTGCTTCGGACAGCAAATCCGTGAGTTCGATTCCCTGGTAGGCCACGTGTTTTTGTGGCTAGTTCATTTTGTAAACATTCCCCATTATACTTATCGACATAATTTCATTAGTTAATTTTAGAAATTCTGGATGACAGTAATATGCGTTACCCATACTAATCCTCCAGATAGCATTTAGAATTTAAAAAAAATATTAATTACGATGTATTCTATACAGTACATAAATGGCAACTTTAAATATACAATTCAATTGTTTTTTTTTTTCAGGCGGATTCAGGCGCAGCATGATCATTTGGAAAAGGAATATCGCCTGTACGCGATTGGTGTGCTTCGGAATTCTAACACAAGAGGCTCTGGGAAGGTAAGATTCCTTACCATGTTTTGTTTATTTTCCCCGAGTGTTTTGTACAGGTATAATATTTTGACATAAATAGGTCGGTTCGCTGAGCCACCGGCTACGTTAACGGCACTAGTAACTTCGTCAAGCTCCCGGTAGGTGACAGCAGCACTCGCTGCCACGAAGCGACAGTCGATTGCGCGTGACTGCGCTATTCGATGCGCCATATTTTCATAAAGCGTAATTTCGATATCGATATATATCATAAGTTCGGCGGACACTTGTCACTTATTATATTTATACAAATTATCAAAATAAATGTATTCGTTTGACGTTATTTGCGTGAACACGAAAACACACATTAATGTAACATTTTAAATTCCAAAGTCACACACATATTATGTACGTTCATTCTCGTTTAATTTTATGCACGGAACTTGAACGATTAAATAGCAATGTGTGGTGTTGGTGCACAGGTGAGGCAATTTTTTTTTCCAGCCATTAGCTGTTACCCAAGCCATCTGCGTTTGTCGCGTTTTACTGTGTATACCTATACGTATAGTCCATTCATGGATACTTCCATATTATCTTAAAACCTACCAAAGTTCTACTTTAAGGATATTCCTCCGCCTCGTTCAAATAAATCTTAACCGAGCCTAAAAAATTACACCAAAGCGGCAACGTACCGCATTCGTGCGTACTTACTTTAATAATATTTTGCATAAGAATTATTTTTTACAGGAATGGCCAACACGCCTATTTTTTTATAATGTTTATTCATAGCATTAATTATGATTGAAACATAATAATTTATAGATAAAATAAAAGTAAAATTTCAATTTAACGAAAAAATAATGTACTTTTATGTTAACGCAATTATAAAACGTTTGTGATACGCGGCATATTTATGGAACAACCGAACACGTCATAAATGGGGCGATTTTTAAAGGTTTGGTTCAAAAAGTGCGAAGAAACCGCGATTAGAATATAATTTAAGTTTATTTGGCAGTCGAAACGCAAGTAAAATATTATCGAATAATGTCATACTCTCTAAATATTGGTTTATACATAATTGAAAGATTAATATACCCGACGTGTGTAATAAAATAAATTCGGCGTAGGGAACAAAACATATAATATATCAGTTAAGCCTACATAATTGAAATAAAATGTTATTTTGCAATAATTATTCAGTTACCATACATATATTGCTAATATTATAATTATTTTCTGTGTAAATCTCTAAATAGTATAAAACAAAGTCGCTTGTCCACGTCTGTCTGTGTATTCGCTTAGTACTTCTAAACTACTTAATGGATTTTGAAGCAATTTCAACATCATTTAGAGAATTTCTTGAGGAAGGTTTAAGTGTATAATACATTTATATTTTATGTAAGGATAGTAGAGAAATGTCGAACAGTTTGTAATCAAGTCGTAAAAACCCGCTTTTATAGCGCTTACATGGCTTGCGCTGACTAAACCATAAGAGATACATCAAACTAATGTACTACAGAATTGTAGCTCTCATAAAGGTCTACAGAAAAGTCCGTAATAGCATATTTTTATCTTTTAAGAATGACCCACAGTAACCATTTTTGTCTTTCAAAGTATCGCTGTAAAGACTAAATTGCTACCGGGCGAAGCCGGGTCGGCTCGCTAGTGAAACATATTTGGATGCGGATTTTTCCTATCTAGTTGTGAAATCTATTGCATTATTCTTAAACGCCTTAAGGTAACATCTGGCCATAAGGAATCATTGCGAAAAATAGCATAATTAAGCTTTGCATGTAGTTCCAGATGCCGCAGAAAAGTTTTTTTATATGGGTGGCAAAATATTTAGCACAAAAAATTGCACCATTGAAATTCAATAAATCTGAATTATTAATGCAAAATAGTTTACTACTTCTAGAATTTTATCTCTGTTTAGTAATAATTCTTAGCAACACTTCGATAATATTACCTCCATTAGTTCCATTTTCCATTACAAATTGTTATGGCGTCCCAGTGCATAAATTTATTATTGCTGTACACACACATTAAAAGTAAAAAATATGGCACACACACAAGTAAAAAAAATCAATAAAATGCTAATTATGTTTCTCAAATTTGTGTCTTTCTGATTTGATTGAAATAATCTAAGGAAATAAGGTTTTTCACGTTTATCATTATTTGCTGTAATATTTGTCGACACTGTATTAAAGTTATTCTTTATCTAACCGCATAGTCTGCAATATAAATGATCACGTTTTGAAATTATTTGTTTAAAAAAAACCTGTGTAACTTAATACAACTGCAATTTTTTCTCTCTCTCTTTTTTCAATAAACTTCCTTAAAACTGTATCAGTATCGTAATTCTCGGTTCTTTGTTTCTCAAATGCTAAAAATACGATGAGTCATAGAAACTCTTGATTTATGTTTGTGGGTGTAAAAAATGTAGATTCACAAGATGCAGTTCTGCAGTCAAATGTCTCGTATGTTGCAAACAGTTCATAACTTTCCTTTAAAGCCTCTCTGTATTTGTAAAGAAAATCTAATTTGCCTTCCTCTGGTCTTGCAGAAAAAATTCTCTTCACAACTGCTAATTCCTCTTCTGAGGGGAGTTTTATGCCTGTGAATACAAACATAGGAGTTGTATGTACATTATATGCATGCATACGAACATATATATTTAATACATAAAATAATGAAGCAAAACCGAAGGATATTTTTACAGTTAAGATAATTTTAATGGGGGCTTACATGTTCATCAAACCCTCATTATATATATAACATCATAAAACATCCATAACATTGCCAGGAATCGAAGCCACGACCTATTGCACCTTAACCTGGCATTCTACTGAGAACGCAATGCTTTATGAGATTGCCGCATCGTGGTTCGCCCAGCAGCTGCGCTCATGACGTCTGGCATTGGTAGCGAGTCCGAAACTATCGTAACGGAACGTTCAGCGGGTCGATGCGTCCTGCCTGATTAGTCCTGTGCATGTTACACGATGGCTGGAAAGTTTGTCTGTGCGAGCAAATGTCTTCCCACGCCTATCGCGCATCTGCCGTGCCTGGCTGACGAGGTTCGTATGATGTGTTTTTGTTTGGCCCGATCGTAACGATGCCAAATTAACGAATGAGGATGTCTATCTAATACATGGTACATGTGTGTGTGTGTACGTGCGCATGTAAGGTTCGATCGATCGCAGTGCAACAGAAGCCTGCAATGTTTACGATGAACGTCTCCTCCCTTAGACTGCTCTTGTTCATCGTACCAGAGTTTGAGATAATACGTGAGCTATTTACAGAACTACTTAAACCGAGAACATCCACCGACCAGCGGCATCGTCCAGGCACGATTCCCTCTTGCGAAAATCCGGGAGTGACCCGGCCGGGAATTGAACCCAGTTCGCCTAGGTGGAAGGCGAGCAGGCGAACCGCTCATCCACCCAGGCCCCCTGCGTAGTGTGGAGATTTCCCATTAGGGAGGCACGACCTTCCTCCCAGGCTGAATTCCTAGTGTTCTCTATCTTATGTGCAACTTTAGGCTTGACTATTTGGTCTCAAAACATCTCCAATTACCGGGCATTACTAAATAAACCCCTTATCTGCCTGGCGCTCTTAACGTAAACTAGACTCCCACAATCAAATACTCTTCACTTGAAGATAGTTAATTGAACCATAAACATTTTGTGTGTAATTTATTTTTAATCTGATAACTGTAGGGATTAGGATCTTCAAACTCTTTTATGACTGTCTCGAAAATAGCTACGCACTTGCTCAATATAATTAATAGATATTAAATGCATTTATAGTATAATTACGCAATCTGAACTTAAAACAGCAAGATTTAAGTGGAGCAGAAGGGAATTAATTATTTTTACGCTCGTTTTAGACTTTCAACAGTTCACTTAGGTAGTGATTATTGTATAAGTTTGTAATTTTTCAGTTCACTTTTAAGATACGTGGACAGTGTGGAGGTTCATGTACGATTATATTTGATTTCCCTCGGTTTATGATAGTTGGCGCTGTCAATGGTATAATTTAATTAATTCATTGTGGGAATACGCCCATCCGTTAGTAAGATTACACTTCGGATTACTTCGTTTCTACCGTACAATTCACAATTTTGTAAAATCTTTAGGAACCATGCCTTTACAAGGGCAAAATAGTCCGCTAGAGCGAAATGAACAAATGTTCGTGGTTTTTCGGGAGGATATAAAGTTATGAACGTGACAGCAGGGGTCCCATACACGACCAAGGTAGTTATCATCACTATAAAACAAGTATCACAAACTGCCTAAAAAATCTTTTCAATTTTTTAAGAGTTTAACTGCGTAACAATCTAGGGAGCGTGTTAAGTAATAATAAATATACTATTTGCATATTTTTATCTGAATTTTTTTGGAGCTAGCGACAACAAAACGATTGATTTTTTACTGCCTGCCTTCTCTCTCTCTCTCTCTATCTCTCTCTATCTCTCTCTATCTCTCTTTCTATCTCTCTCTTTCTATCTCTCTATCTCTCTTTCTATCTCTCTATCTCTCTTTCTATCTCTCTATCTCTCTCTCTCTCTCTCTCTGTGCTTATGAACGTTGATTTATTTAGGTGTACCCACACCATGTGGCAGAAAAATAACTTTTCTCGTGTAATAATTGTAAAATATTTATTAAATAACTTGTTTTTAACATTCCTGAAAACGCTTTCCAACATTTTATTTATGCGTTGATGTAGTTTATACTTTGAAATACCTAGTAGTAATCAATTCTAAAATAATTCTTTCTATAAACATTGTTCACACGACGTTAGACTTTCAAGAAATAAAGGACGAAAATTACGAGTTGGTTCGTAAGTCGCCCATTTACTGTTTCCATATTCCTTCGTATTTAAATTATCTCAGCGGCTTACTGAGACCTAAAGTAGCGCAGCGAGAGAGATTGTAGAGGTTCTTGGCAAAATACGAGATATTTGTTTCCAGCGGTATCAAAGTAGTACACACTAAAAACATGTTTCCTTGATATCGAGGAACTTATCTGGCAAAAAATTATCAGAATTTCTTATTAAATTAATGGGCGCTCGCTTTTTTCATTGCGGCAAAAATACTTCCTTAAAAGTGTAGAAATAATTTAACAACTTAACGAAANCCTATTGCTTTTGTTGCTGTGTTAAAAAATATTTTAATTTCCGTTGTGAAATTTTTATAATGAGCATAAACAATTACTGTTAAAAAAAAAAATTGAAACATTTGCTTGCTTTAGAGCTTTGAATACAAACATAATAGTTAAGAAATAACTTTACTTCCAAAGTACGGTGGTCTCATTTTTTGAATTTTCTGGGAAAATTATTCTCTTGCTGTTTACGTATACAAACAAAAATCAATTGTTTAATTTTTAATCTCGTTGCTAGTTTCGAAGTGTTACTGTGTTACTATCACGCAAGCATATGCATATATATATATATATATATATATATATATATATATATATATATATGTGTGTGTGTGTGTGTGTGTGTGTGTGTGTGTGTGTGTGTGTGTGTGTGTGTTGGGAGAGCCAGAACTGTCACAGGCAGCATCGTTTTCTGATTGTAGTGTCGACGAGCACTTCGTGTAGCTCCGGCAATGTTCGTGGCGAAGGGAAGAGGTGACGTAGTTCGCAGATAACGAGATTAGTTCTGCGTTCAGCCACGGACAATATTTCCCATCGATTAAACGGCACATTTCCGTAAAAGATTCCATCAATACACGGAAATAATTTAACATTGCAGTTAGTTTGTCTTTCGATGATTTTGCAAAGGTGTTAAATTGTTTACTCTGTTACGAAATATTAATACTCGTGTGCGGTTTCCTTCCTGTCAAATATAGCAAACACGCGGCGGTTTGAAACAAGCTGCTTACTTTCAATGAAGGCCTTAACAGTAAACCAAACTTTTCTCCATGCGTCGTATCTCCGGAAATATTATGACATTTATGGAGAAGTTTCCCGTTTCCAAAGAGGCGAGGGAGAGAAGGGGAAGCGAATATTGTGTGTAATTTTGTTGCTAGTCCAGTTTCAACATATGCAAGGTACTGTATGTAGTCACGCATGTCACGGTGCTGGTAACAAGAAATTCGTTATTTTACACTAAAGAGTAAAAAAAAAAAAAACTGGTACACCTGCCNCGCCGACTATAACACCACGTTCAAACTCACTTAAATCTTGATAACCTACCATTGTAGCAGCAGTAATCGATCTAGCTGCTGAACGCATCGTGCTACTCTGATTGGTTCCATGCTTCTGTTATTTACATACGCACGCCTATACCAGTTTTTTTTGGCTCTTCAGTGTATATTTGTACAAAATAGTCTTCAACTTGTAGACATTACTTATAAGTACTCTTTCCTTGCATAAAACGTTTTTAGATAACATAGTTTTTTAATTATAGCTTGTCGAAATCACATTCTTAGTGTTTTTAGAAAGTACAAATAAAATAAACGAAAACCTTTAGAGAAAATTTTACAAGGGTGACTGAGAGTTCATTTGTTAATTCATTTCAAGGTTTGCTTAGTAGAAGTTATTTTACAAAAAAATAATAGATTACTACATATGAAAACTATGTAAATATTTTCTTTATTTACAGCAATTTTTAAATATGGCAAAAACATTTCATAGCTTGACTTTCAAAAATTCTTGAAGGAACTTATTTCAATTATTTCAATTTCGTCTTATTTCAATTTTAATTATCTCATTTAGGTAATTAAGTTACTTATTATTATTATTTATACGTTTCAAAAACACTAAAATTGTGATTTTGATATGCAATTATGCAAAAAAAAATATGTTGTCTGACATTTTTATTGAAGGAAAAACACTCGTATTTCATGTCTTCAAGTTGATGAATATTTCATAAAAATATAAAATAATGAATTCTTTGGTGACCAGCACACACCCGTCACAGGTTAAAAAATGCTGGGTTTAATATCCTACTGTTGCGCACAGAAATACTAAAGCCTAAAGCTGAGAGGGCGACCTTTTCGTTGTGGACCACGAACCACGTGGTAACGCCTTGTTGCTCTTGCTGCATATATATTTTATGCATTGCAAAGAAGTAGCATAGATCAACATTCTCTACCACTGACAACGTAAGAGCCATTGGTTGGCTAATCTGCTCACAGTATGATTGCTGCAGAAAATAGTTCCGACTGTATTGTGCAGTTCTGAGGGTTAAGTGTAGTAATTTTAAATTGTTAATGGCGTACTTTAATGTTCTGTTGTATTAAAATATTCCTTCCACGTTACAAGAGTATACGTACGCTTACTGAAATTATTTTATTTAGGTTATTGTTTTATTTCCAGGAAGGAATGATTATTAAATACAGGCAAATCTCCTGAATTCAATGACATGTTGGCCAGACTCCCCATTTATTAGGCACACTCGTGCCACAGGCGTTCGTTCATTGGCTGCTGTCCCAGTGAGTGGCCATTTTTTCTCTTGACCAGCTAGCACGCGATTAGGGCATTTTGTTTCCTTGCAAGTGCATTATTAGCTCAAATTCATACGGGGCATGTCTCTCAAACCTTTGTCCAACCGCACAAGAGACTGAAGTATACACGACTGTGATATCTAGCTTGACTTCATCAGTTCACGAAATTTTCCTTTATTTAATACACTGTAAGAAAATTGTCCGTAAAATTACGGAAAATACCGGTTACAAATTATCCACATCTGCGTTAAATTACGGTCTCTTCGTTTTTTTTCAATAACGTTATCTCCGTAAATTTCACACAAATCTCCGTGAATTCACGGAACGTGTCCACAAACTTGCAAGTTTTTTTTTTTATCTGCTCTTAATAAAAATAAACAAAAAAATTACCTTCGTTATGTAAGTGATTCACTGTGTATAAAAACGACTATAAAGAAACTAAAAAAAATTGTGCTGTGGCAGGATTTTAACTCTGAAAAAGAATTCTGGCAGTCCAACACATTATCCACTCACCTATCACGCTTACAAGAAGTAAAGTTGTGAATGCGGAATTTATATGGAATGGTACCTATTATGTACCTATAAGTTTCTAGTCATGTTAGAATGTGTGCAATTTTTTTTTATTTCGGGTTTACAAACAGGAGTAAGAAAAAATAGTTTTATTTTCGTAATATATTTCACTGTGTATAACAGAGAAATTAAGAAAATTTAAATATTTAGCCCTGTTGTGGGATTTTAACAAAACTCGAAAAATTGACAATCAATAACTCGAAAGACTCGCCTACCACACATTTACACGAAGTATTTTGTAAATATGGATTTTGCATGAAAATGACGAACGCGCCTGTCTTAGTTTCAAGTCGTGTTAGAACGCTTGCTATATAAGCGGTTTATAAAACGAGGTTACGAATTTATTGTTTTATTTTCGTTATGTGTGAGTTTCAATGTGTATACAGGAGGTTTTTATCCTGTAACGGAATTCGAACAAGAATAAACGAATTTGCACTCATTGTGTGATTCGCACTCACCTACTGCTATTTCACACGAAGTAGTATTGTGAAGATGGGATTTTATACGCTTCAGGTATCATCTGCATTGTTCGTGTCTCAAAATCGAAGCCGTAAGAATACGAAGAGCTTCCGTATTTTATATTTACGGAGCTTATTTCCGTAATTCATCATTACGAAGTGCCTTTCCGTAAATTAAATCTACATCTCCGTAAACGTTTCCGTAAATCTACAGAAATTTCTTACAGTGTATAGAATTCACTTCTTCAAAAAGGCATAACTAAAATTAATATTGATTTTGTAATGTAATGTAACGTAACCTATAGCTGCGGACTGCCCATGACGCACGTTTTCGTAACCGGAAACAGCCAATTGCTTCCAGGTTTTTGGGCAGGCGAGGCGGAGTAATACAAGCTTCCACCTCGGAATGGATAGAGTGTATTTCTCAATCCTTCACTTGTTCGGCATCTTCGTCACATAAACATGACACCTTAGTAGTCAACCCCCTCCCGCCTCGAGGACCCACTGTTTAGAAAATTAAGGGAAAAAATATTACGACCACTCTTTTCAATAATCTGCTGAGAAAATAAGGCCTAGAAACGCGAGTGTATGTGAAAACTGCTCATTAGCTCTCGTTTTTATCACAAGAATAACAGAAACTTAAAATGCCCAGTGATTATGTTTGACCTTCGTCTCTTGCGTGTTCTACGACACACGTTAATTAATAGCTTCTCCGCCCTCTTACTTTTCCAGGAAGTTTTTTTTTTCTCGGCTGGCGTTTGCATGCGCTGGACTTCCTAACCGTGTTGTAGTTAATTGCTGCCGAGGATCGCCAAAAGTCTACCGAAATTAAAACTTTTCACGAGAGCGCGCTATTGTGGGAGGAAAAAGGAAACTCCCTTTTCTGGTTTCTTTTCTNACCGAAATTAAAACTTTTCACGAGAGCGCGCTATTGTGGGAGGAAAAAGGAAACTCCCTTTTCTGGTTTCTTTTCTCCGACTTTTTAATTTTCTCCTCTCGGTCGTCATACATATTCAAATCCCCTCGCTAGTTCCTCGTTTGCCAGTCTTACCTCTTTCTTTTTTTTTCTCTCTCGTTTCGCTCTTGCTCTTGCTCTTGCTCTTCTCCGTCATTTTCCTCTCCGGAGACCAGCCATTGTTTCCCNACCGAAATTAAAACTTTTCACGAGAGCGCGCTATTGTGGGAGGAAAAAGGAAACTCCCTTTTCTGGTTTCTTTTCTTCGACTTTTTAATTTTCTCCTCTCGGTCGTCATACATATTCAAATCCCCTCGCTAGTTCCTCGTTTGCCAGTCTTACCTCTTTCTTTTTTTTTTCTCTCGTTTCGCTCTTGCTCTTGCTCTTGCTCTTCTCCGTCATTTTCCTCTCCGGAGACCAGCCATTGTTTCCCGCCAATTTTTCGCGCCACCGGCGCTCTGTTGTTTCTTGCCCTGGGGCGACAGCTGACGCTCGACCCAATCGCAGTGCTATCTGCACGGAGAGCTGCGGAACTAACCTCGCGGGATTGCGCCTGGTTCTGAAGGGGAAGTGAAGGGGAAGGCTGAAGCGGGGGTGGCAGTGGCAAATGGTGGGAGGAGAAATAGGGTCGCAGCGACGCCCAAGAGCCGCCGAATCTTCGATCGGGCCCACGCCTGCCACCTAGCGACGACGCCGCCAACCACGCTGTGCTAGTAGAGCGTGCGAAACGTAGCGGAGAACCCCCTCCCGTGCTCCACCAGGGCCCGCGGATTTTTTTTCTCATCCATCCCTACACGGTAACGTTAATGCGCATTGCGAAAGCAGACGCGCGAATCGACGCATGACGAGGGATGATGTCTGCTGTGGCGCGGGGTAGGCTTGCCCGGACGTCGGGACGCTGCTGAGTTCACGCACGCGCTCGCCCAAATTAGTTGCTGCCCGTCCCCGCCCGATGGGAAAGGGGGTGGCGCCGAAAGAGAGAAGATAAGTGACTTGCGAGGGGGTTGGCTGAAACGCGGGAGAGGGGCGCACGAAAACATCAAAGTGCTCCGATGTTGCCACTTTTCCGAACCTACGCGGTTCTCGAGTGGGCCAGTGAGCCGTGAACGCGAAAGTGTGGTTATTACGCGCGCAATGAAAACTGTGGAAAATGTGACAAAAAAAGTGTTTGCCTTGATACTGTAGCGTGTGTTTCACAGGAAACCGTGATTGTGATTTGTTTAGGATAAGTTGGTATTAACTGTGTTTACATTGCTAAATTATCTGTGTTGTTTCACGCGGAGCGATTTTTGTTTGCCTAGAAATACATTTTTCTAAATTAAGACTGAGTGACGTATGCAAGATCACTCTCTTGTTTGAAGTAATAAATACTTTGAGCTAATTTAAAATGTAAACAAAGGACTCGAGGCGTTAAGGGTTAGGGGTGGAAAGAGGAAAGTGGGTGGGGTGCGCGTGTGTACAGGAGTGGGCTGTTCAATCAACACTGTGTACACCGATTGGTGGTTATTTGATCTTATGGGCGGGCGCAGGGAGAGTTGACACTTCTGTTTGGTGAGAGGGGCGCGCGCGACTGCGTGGTGTTGATACTGAGCTCCCGCGCGTTCACAAAGACAAGTCCACCGTGTGGTTTCACGGGGTCGGAGGGTTGCCCCTAAGGTCGGACCCCGGGAGCCGATACGGGGGCGGCCGCCCCCTCGTCAGCATCCAGCTGGCCCGGCTGGCCGA
>NQII01006938.1:20805-30822 GCA_002778355.1 Clitarchus hookeri | reverse complement strand
ACTTTTTTTTTTTTTTTTTTTACTTCGAGACAGTAATTGTGTACCTGGTTGCATCGAGTGGGTAGATTTTGTATTACAGGAGCGGCTCTGTTACTTAATAGTCCGAAGCAAGCACTGTCTGGATGGAGGGATTTTTTGTGTCTGATGCCTAGAAGCGTGATGGACATGCATATAAACAGTTATAATCAGAAGATTTACGTATAAATGTTATTTTTTAACCACCTTCCCAATAGATTTAATTTTTTTCTCTTAAAAAGTTGAACAGATATCTCAGTGGATGAAGAAATTCATTTGGATATCACTTTGAACAGATTTTACTATAAATGTATTATCGACGCCGTCTGGAAGCGCGTCGATTTCCTGGCCCCCTTTGCGCACAAGGCACTGAACTGGCGTACAGTCCTTCACTCGCACTGAGAAGAATAATTGTTTCAGAACACCAAATACATTTGTTTTCGTGGCGTTTATTTCAGCTAAACGATATTTTGTTTGTACAACCTAGCCCCAGTCCCTCCAAATGAATGAAATTTGTTCACAAAACTAAATAACGTGTTTAAATATGTTTGAATACAACTTTCTTTGTGCAAAACAAATAGTATGTTGTTTCAGTGTATTAAACAAATTTTTAGTGTACGCAAACATATGATTACAATTTGTCAACAAAATAATGTGTTTACACTGAGAGAACAGACAACGAATTATTTGTTTGTATAGGGCCAAAAAATATATTTAATTGCCCCAGTAAAATATTTTGTTGAGTAAACAAAACTTGAAAAGCACAACATTTATTTTATTCATCTAACAAAATACATGCTTGAATTAACGTAACCTCTGTGTTGAACCAAAAAAATTGAACTGTCAACAAAATATTTACTTGAATCAACTGTACATATTTGTTCGGCTACTCATTGCCTTCGTTCGATAGTATGTTTGTATTTTTGGCGACAATTGGGATAGCAACAGCGTTTGTTAGTGGGGCACGATGAACATTAAGTACAAAACACTCAGTAGTAGGTGGAATGGTTTGAAAGAAGGCTCTTGAAGTTGGGCTTGTCCCATTTTCTTTCTCCAGAGAAGAATTATGGCTTCTGTCATGTCTACTACATCATCTACTCCGTAGGCAACAGCCATAAATGTGGTGAACTCCATCGTTACTTCTACCATGCTGCTTTCTGTATGACCTAATTTATTTAATTCCTTCCCGAACAGGAGACGCTTCAGAATTCTCTTCTTTCCCACTCTGTAGTATGAGGCAACAGTGCCACAACCTGAGAGAGCATGAGCAGCAGGAAGACTTGGAATTAGGTTCTCATGTTTCATTATGGTAGCTTTAATGTCTTTTTATGCTATCGATGCTTTGGGTGACACCATGTACATTTCATTCTTCATACCTAAATGATGATAAAAGTACAAGAGCAAGACAAAGACATCAGTGTCACCACACACCCCATGCGCCACTTAGTTTTCTTTGTCTTTCTCCTCAAATATGAGGTGCTGAATAATGATAGTGTCGGCCGTGATCTGTTATCAAATCTTCTCTTTGATACATGTTTCCGCCTAAAATTTCGTACGGTACACGATCAAGTCCAGTTACCATCAAATTTATATCGGATGGGACACTAGTGACATTTTTAGAAATGTACTTGCATATAAGTTGAATGAGTTGTCGTTTATTATCGTCATTTTACAGAGTTACATTCTGGAGAGATAGTGGCCCGGTTTCGGTAAGGATAAACTTTCGGTATCCTTGTGTCGCACGATTTTCTCTTGTTGCACCCTTTATTNCCACGATTTGCTCTTGTTGCACCCTTTATGCTATAGTCATAGTATCTGTCAAATACCAAGTAGACATGTGCATCGTTCAGCAATTCAAGGATATTTTTTAGGAAGTTTTTCATGAAATCATGTTCTGTTCCTCGTACGGGACAATGCACAACTCACAGCAAAGCACAACTGTCCACAGAAATTAGGGTAGGTTTTCTGCTCGTTGTGCCTGAATGCGTTACAGCTAGAGTGTTCATCACAACAGATCTGCGGTCAGCATCTCTCATACGTCCATCATATGTAAACATAGACATGGGCACATTGGCAAGTTCGTATTTCAATACGTTCACTATTTGTATGCCTCTGCTTGCCTGAAGGGTCATGACTCTGGAAAACAAAAGTGTAGCATTCAACTGTGTGGTCGCTTTTTGTGTTGAGCATTGTTTCGTTTCATAGATTTTGACAACACATTTCTGCAAACTGTCATAGAAACTACTTGGGAGAGAGTCTTTAAATTTCTGCACACATTTACAACCAAATTGAAAAACCTTGTCGATGTTAACTTTACTGGGTGCAATTTTTCCACTCACAATGTTTACTAAGCCTTCAGGATGCTCTGATGGATTTAAAGGCTGAATACATAATCCCAGCTTGCTCCTTAGGTTTGCCCTGTCGTCAGCATCACGACTTACCCTTGCTTTCCCTTCTTCCTTGTGAAATCGTTCCTCTTCACTATGGTTATACTCTGCCATTTTACACTAATCATTTTCTAGCTGACTCGTCACATGCATACTTAAAGCCCATCGCTTGACTCCACCACTGTTCAATGTAAGACCTGTCAAAGAAGATCCTCTTTCTCCATGTCCATGTCCATATCTTATAATCGTGTTCTATATAATCATATCGGACCATACCCCTTTCCAACAACCAATTATTTGCTTCATTACATGTTCTCCCTTCAAAAAATGTTCCAAACACCTTTTTTGGCATCTTTTCCATGAACATCGCATAAACAGTGGCATACATTAAATAATTCCAATGGCCCGCAGCAGCAAAATATGGCATCATTTCTCCTACAGTCCAAAGACGAAGACACCAATCAGCTTCCCTTTCAGCTCTCACAAAAGTCATCATTAGCAGGACAGGTTTGATGAAATAGTCGGTCCATAACTTGGTTGTGCGGCTTAAAGAGCATTTCTCCTCCAATTAAGCCATAATTTTGTCAAAACTAGTTGCATCGCTGTAATTTAGAATAGGTCACTGCATTTTTTCGGCCAATAATCTTAGTGCACGCATGTTCTGAGGAAACTTCTTTCCTGGTAGCGTTTTCAATACACCAGCAAATGCCGATTCCAGTATTTCCGCAATACAATTTCCTGCCATCATTGTACCTACACACCCTATCAAGGATATTAGTGTATGCATCCCACCCAGGTGAGGAACAAAGTTTTAAAACTGTTTTGGATCATTCCATATTATATCAATTACTATTTTGTATATAGCCTGATCTGCTGTGAACACGACAAATGGCTGCCCACAATCTGTGGTTAATCTCCTGATTTACAACATATAGGTTAATACTGTATCATGATCTGTTGGCAGATCAATTAATGGCAGATACATAACTTGTGTTGCAGTCGCCAGTTTACTTTTTGATTTTAGAGCCATTTTAGTGTTGAAATCCTGATATTCGATGCCATTTGACTACTTGCATTGTCGCCAACTGATTTCCAAAATGAGAAGTTTTTGATCTGTGCTCTTGACACGGCTGTTTTCTTGAAAATATTGAGAGCTAGATCTTTTATGGAAGGAATGCTACTTGTAGAAGCTATTGAAGGCACAGGAACTTTTTTATGCCCTTTATATCTGGCATCTGTAACATCAGGCTGTGGAGGAAGAGCTACTTCATTTTTACGTATTTTTGGTACAGAAATTAAATCACAGTCTTTGTCTGTGATTCCTTCTTCAGGAAATTGGGTAAAAATCATTCCCATAGCATGAGTTTGTTGCAGTCCATTCTCAGAGAAAATGGTTGCATCATAGTTGTCGGCGACAGCTTGAACTAACCCATCTCCATTCGAAATTACCCTTAGTGAATAGCTGCCACTGCATGCCTTAGCTACTGATGGTCGGAAACGCTTGAATTCATCATAAGTATTTGTTACTTTGAAATGACTCAGCTCTTCTATGATTGACTTTTTCTTTAACAATTTTGAAAAAGCAACTTGAAGTTGAACAGGGGCTTTTTTCAGACAACTCGCTATTATGCTACTGGCGGTTAGTGCTGCAAGATGTGGGATATTTAGTTCACTAAGAAGCTGCAACAATGTTTGATTGCACTCACAAATCGACTGAATCGACGCCGACCCGCAAATGATACGTTGATGTGTGTGCAGTGAGAGTTTATTTTCGATTAATTGATGCGAGGGGTTTCACGTGCTCTGACAGAACGTCTTCATCATTTTCTGTCGAAATCAGTGTGGAGGTGCAGTGCTTTATAAATAAAATAAGACTTGCTACTCCTGGAGAAGAAAGGATCAGTAGTTCCTTTACAAAAAATACATAGAGTTTCTGCACAGAAGCTCTTCTTGATAAAGTGCCTCTACCAAAACCCAAGTGCGAACAGTGCAGTTGGACACTGTTCTTCGTTTGAGTGTCATTTTCAAGAATTTCTTGGGCTACTTCAGAGAAAGCAGCGTCATCTTGAGGGAAGTCATCAGAAACCAGTTTATTTTTTGACGCTGTAATATTTCGGTCGCTTGTAAATATTTTCTGACATTTGTAGTGGTATCTTGCGTCCGCTGCATGTAAATCACAGGATGCTCCTGAAATCCTCAGCTGCACCTCTTGTGCCCATTAATTTTATTGCACACGTCCAAAATACTTTTTTTGAACTCAGTGGCCCTGACTCGGAAAGTAAGGATTGTAACGACTAGGATATTTTGGATCTCAATCACTGCACTGCTCAACACAAAATATGTAGTAACAGCTAAAATTTAATTTCGTAGGCTATGAACGCAGTACTCTCTTAGGTTGTTCCTGTGAACTATCTTCCTTGAAACGACTCCTTTTGAGCGTACGGTTTATATGCGTTTTAGAGGTGTAGGTTGAAACGAATGACGGGTGACTGTACACCATCAAATTGGGATCATCGGAGAAACGTTGTTCCAGGTGCTCCAAGCTGTTGTCATTACGCAGTTTACTTGCAGATATAATTTACTCGATGCGTTTTGTTGATAATTTTGCACCGTGACCTAACAATCACACTTAAAAATACACTCCTCTCCATTTTCATGAGAAATTTCGACTAGATTCATTCATCACCTGCAACAAAAAAAAAACTCCATATTAGTTTCCACAGTCATTTTAAGTGAAAAATAACATTACACTCAAATTTCTCGACCCAAAAACATTAAAAACTATGTCTCACATGCCACTTTTACCACACTCTGAGTGGACATTTTTATAGTGGCCATNGACCCAAAAACATTAAAAACTATGTCTCACATGCCACTTTTACCACACTCTGAGTGGACATTTTTATAGTGGCCATCATGGACGCCATCTTGGATTTCTCAAATTGCTCAAGTTTTGCAAAGTGGTATCAATCGGTTCTGAAATCTACTCTATTTACTGTATCAGAAACCATGGAACATTTTTTATCCATACGCCAAAACAAGCTTTTCTACTTGGCATCCAGCCTAGTATATATGCTAATATTACCTGCAGTTCGTTAGGCTTGTCCGCCTTTACTTATTTATAACAACGGGCAGTACGCAACTGTCAGTAGATACGTGCACGAGAAGTTATATGTACCACAAGGCGCCTTGCTAGCGTTTTTAACTTTCACGCGTATTAACAACTGTGGACTCACGTTGTTTACATGCTGATATTATTGCACCTTTGTACAATATTTCATTTTTTTGGTAGAATGTGTAGAAACATACTGTATGAGTGCTGGGAGTTGAATATACTTCCAAAAAGTTTGTGGTAGTGACGTATATTTTATACTCTGCAAGGGAACCCGTTGGGGGCCGAACTATATATGTATTAAGCACATAGTTCAGTATAATAAATTTAATATAGGGATATAATATCGTCTCCAAAATGTTCTGTAAGTGGCTTGCAGAAGTATTGTGCAACATATTGCTTATGTCTTGAGTAAGTACAGAATAGTTTTGAGGAGTATAAAATGTATGGAATTTCTGTAAAACATTAATTACTTTTTTACTTTTTAAGCATCGTTTTGGTGCTGCTGTTGTATTTATGAAATTGCAACGGAAGAATCAGGAATGACTTATTTTTAAGATTACGGTAGGAAAAAATTTTAAAATAGCATGATGCCTTAAAGTATTGGCTTAAAATGTATAAGCCTTACAGGAAATTTAACGTAACTAGTAGAAAATATTTGTTTTTCCTTTCACCGTTTTTACCTCCTTTTTAATGCTTTTACGCATGCCTGAACGAGTTGAATAGGCTAACGAAAATAATACCTGCCGTTACATACAGTTTTACAGTGATGTTCTCGAATTATAAAATATTGCGGAGAACCCATTATGTTGGAAAATTTTAATTACTGCTACTCTATAAAGCGCGGCTGTAATACGGGTCTTTATAACATTGAAGGAAGAAGCGAGTAAACCCGACATTCTATCGAAATACATTTGAAGGACATCAAATACATAAAGTATACTGCGTAAATAATAGCATCATTATGAGGTTACCGACTCTTCTGAGTAAAATGCTGAGTAATGGCTCTTAATTCTAGATTTTCACGTGGCGCGCCAAAGGAAAATGAAGCCAACGTCGTACGTGCTACGTCGTGGAAGAAATGAACTGCCCTAGAGCATTCTAGAATGACCCCTGTTGGAGGGCAGAGAAAACGAACAATTCAGCTNCATAAAGTATACTGCGTAAATAATAGCATCATTATGAGGTTACCGACTCTTCTGAGTAAAATGCTGAGTAATGGCTTTTAATTCTAGATTTTCACATGGCGCCCCAAAGGAAAATGAAGCCAACGTCGTACGTGCTACGTCGTGGAAGAAATGAACTGCCCTAGAGCATTCTAGAATGACCCCTGTTGGAGGGCAGAGAAAACGAACAATTCAGCTGGCTGCTCTTTGATCTAGGTCGTATTCATTAGACCAGCTCCAGTTTGGTGGGGCAAACCCGTTGTATGAAGAGCTCTTTACTTGGCTAGAGTTCATTCGAAGGCGCGTGTGGTACTGATCTCTTACACTGCAACGAATTATGTCAGCAGTTGCTCCTGGCGAAACACGTGCACAGTAAATTGTACNACTTGGCTAGAGTTTGTTCGAAGGGGCGTGTGGTACTGATCTCTCACACTGCAACGAATTATGTCAGCAGTTGCTCCTGGCGAAACACGTGTACAGTAAATTGTAAATTTTATGAGTACTATGTCTGTGTGGTAAATGCTACTTGTAATAATTTAATTTCGTACACGGCTTTCGGCAAGTAATTTTTATTATTCACGGCTACTGAATTAATTATTTATCGAATTCATTGTATGCACAGATGTTTAGCAATCTTACTGTGACTTATGTGTATATCATAATTTCCTTTTGACCCGAGTTTGTTATTACAAGTAATAACACGCAGTTCTCTGATTATAAACTTTTCAGCCTTTTGAAAGTTGAGTAAACGTCGTCGTAGAATATTTAACAGTAATTTTGTACAAGAAATGAGAAACAGATGTAAGTTTACACGTTGTCGCCAAAATTTTCAGGTTTACTATTTAACAATCCATCACAGAAGTCCTGTTGCACTGTTAATAAGAGTAGCGATGCATTATTTTTTTTAAATATTTAGTGCACTTAACTTGAAGTAAATGGGAGTACTCTAAGAAAACCCACCGGCAAACGGAAACGTCCTTCACGTTTCCCACGTGTACTGTAGGTTTGATCACACCGGGAATCGAGCACGGTTCGGCATGGTGGAAGGCGAGTGGTCTGCAAATTACACCACTGCCCGCTTGATATGCGAGACAGAGCTTGTTTTATAGACTATATTATGTCTCATGTAAATAAGACAATGCTTGCTTGTTACTGTTAACGATGGTACACGCATTTAAAGTAAAAACGATAAGAGCTAATGCATTGTTTTTTTTTTTGCCTTTGTAACCATTCTCTTGTAACACCAAAACTATAATGTAACCTTCTTATTTTCTAAATAAACGGTTCCCAAGTCTAGCAAGCTTTGACGTCCACTTGAAGATTAAGCATAGCTGATGAACATCACACTTCCTACTAATAAGAATACTTTTCTCTTCAACGCACTCTGATGAAGGGTTACGGGAGGTCAAGCATGGTGTAAGGCGATACGCTCGTGTGGTGAGAAGACTGTACCGTCATGGTTTGCGCCCGACCTCGGGCGTGACATAGTTTACGAGCACTAATTCAGAAATCATGTGATTCGGAGTCCACAATTAAAGCACTACATGAAATTTGATCTTTGAGGTGCCCGTCTACGTGGCAAGCGAGCTGGGTTGGTAGGTTTCTTACGGACGTAAAAGAAAAACTATTTCACGTGTGCACAAATTCTTTGTACACGATAATAAATAACACTTCAGACTAGGATGTAATATAACTTTCAACAGATCACGCCCGTTGCGAACACTATTTTAAAGATTTCAAACATGGCCAAAAACAAAATTTTCGGACTGTCAAAACGTAAAAAAAATATCGTGGGTGAATTCCTGCGAAACCAGAACATGACCCTGCGTTGAACATTGCTACAGACTTTGTAATTAAAAGTCATGGTAATTGTACAGAATAGTGACTTTTATGAAAACAAAAGAAAAAATCACGGAAAGTGATATAATTACATTCACTACTAATTACACAGAACACGAATTTACTAGGGGGATCAACAAATTATCAATACAGACCACAAATACGATAGTGGGGAGGACTATGCAGATCAGGGAAATTTTAGTATAAAATATGTACGTTATCATTCTATTTTCTGATGTAAATACAAAAAATGCAAACAGATCTAACCGAACATTAAATAACTTCACGATATGTAAATGCAGGGGTACTGTTTGCCAACACATGATACCATATTTCTTCTTGCGGCAGTTTATAGAATACCGGTGAGTTACATATCGTGAAGTTAGGTTTAGTTCGGTTAGATATGCTACATTTAAAATATCTACACACCCAGCAATATCTAAATCCTAGACATTACAAAATGCAAAAACGTGTCATATACATGTGTCACTCATAATAAAACGTGCCGAACGTATGCGGATTTACTCACCTAAGTTGGCGGTGTCCTAACTGACCATTGACAGCGAAAATATTCACTGTCCTCAGCCAGTTCAACTACCGTCGTGCATGAGATTCACATTACCTCATTCGATAACACATCATGATCTACTACAGAATCAAACAATAGTGTCCAAAACAACGTCAATCCAATAAACTGGCTAACATCCAGGTAACACCCGTCACATAGCCGACTGTCACGCACGGAAGGACTCGTACTTGCACCCTCCATTCTTAAATGACAAGCCTTCGCACGGTCGCATTCGGACGCCACACCAGACGCGCGCAGCTACTCTCCACTCGCCGAGAACCGCACTGCACAGCATTTGCCGGCCAACTAACCTACGCTAACGTCTACACATCCACAGCAGACAGGTGACTGTCGATTCGCATTCGTTTTCTTTACTACAGCATTACGGGACTATACAACATGGCGTCCGACGTAAACAAAGGGATACAACTCCTCGTATCTATTTAATTTTTGCATTTCTACTTATTGTATTATTAAGCCCTCGTAAATATCGAAAAGGTGCGAAACTCACACACGTGTGTATGTATATATATATACACACACACACAGAGGATGGACAAAACAATATGAACACCTGACATATACACAATATTGATTTATTATTAAGGTGTTGGGCCACCAATTGCTTTTAGAACAGCTGCAATTCTTCGCGGAATAGATTCGTAGAGTGTCTGAATAGTTTCCAACGGAATGTTGTCTCATTCTTGTACCAAAACATCCGCCAATTACTTCAATGATGTTGGAGATGGAAATTTGCTCCTCACTCTCTGCTCTAAAACTCCCCATAACGGTTCAATTATGTTGAGGTCTGGCGATTGTTTGATGGTATTCTGATGCTCCTCAAACCAATACTGAACCTTTTTGGCTGTGTGTATGGGCGCATTATCATCTTGGAATATGGCAGTGTTTGGCAGCAATATGCTAGTCATA